>LPNX010097540.1:0-10857 GCA_001517045.1 Pseudotsuga menziesii | reverse complement strand
CTAGATTCCATGATCAAACCAAACACATCAACACAAAGTATCATTTGATTCGACATCATGTAGAGGCCAAGACAGTCCATCTTCAACATTGTTCCACAAATGATCTAATTGCAGACATCTTCACCAAAGCGCTTGGACGAGAAAAGTTTGAAAGATTCAGAAACATGCTCAGACTTACGAAAACCCCTTCGGATTAAGAGGGGGATTGTTAGAATATAATCCGTAGGGATTATATATTGTAAATAAATAAATAAAGAATAGGAAGCTGAACAGTTACGTAGGAATATGGATAGGCTGGTCAGAATCTCAACCACCGCCTGAAATGTATAAATATATGCATTGGCATTGGAATATAATTGAATCCGGAGTTATACCTAACACAATTGGTCATCTATATCATTTCTCCCCTGAGGATGTGGAAAAATGAAGTGTGAGGGGGTAGATTTAGGAGAGAGAATTGGTAATAGAGTTTTTTGTATTTGATGGATCCTTTGGAGTATCCCTAGTGCATCTTTAGAATGACTTGGCGAGAATCGCCAAAGACAAGAAGGTTCAGAATGGATTCCCAGTCTCTCATTTCTAGGCCATGAAGGAGCACCAAACATGCATCCTCATTGTTTGTCTTTATTCCAAGGCCTCAAGCAAAGGATTTCACAATTTTTCCACCAGGGTCGAAAATGACCCCTCCGGGACCTGCCTCCCTTGGTTGATCTCTTATTATGATAAGTATTATATTTTACTCTTTAAGAATCCGCTAAGTAGTGCTAAAAATTATACAAATTTCACTAAAGATTTGTTTTTCAAATGAATATTTAATAGTTCATAAATATGTATTGTAAGGATTCTATGTATCCTTCATCTAACAGTATTCTAAAACCTTCTTCTTTCAATACTTACAAATGAGATATATTAAAACAATCATTTTGTGTAACCAAAATTGAGCTCTACTCTAAAAACAAGAAGAGGTTACTTATTTGGTTTTAATGCCATGAAACTAGTTTAAGCATAGTAACTGCTCATCCCTAAGTTTCCAAAAGAGACTCTCAATTTCCTGCATCCTACATCTCATGAATTACCTTTTTTGCAAATATTAAATTTTGTTCATCTACATCATCAATGTTCTATGCATCTCCTACTATACAGAAATTTCAAAATTACGTTAAGTTCATCATGCAACGACAAGGAGAAAGAACATAATTAATAGTGGTTTTGTTTTATTGTGGAACTTAACCTACATCACACCCGCATTAGTAACAAAAAACAAGATTTTAGATATTTATTTACAATTCATCTTTTGAAATATAAATGAATCAAGCTCAAGGAGGAGAATACTTCCCTAATCATCACCTTGTTGGTTTCTTTTATTTCCAAACACAAACTCATTTGCTTGTTCATGAGAAATCTTATGTTCCATTTGTTAAATTCAATGAAGCATAGGATCATCATCCCGCTTGAATTCAAATGAGAATAGAAGGTTGCAGAAGAGAGAGAGTAATTTAGCATAAACTGACCAATTACACATGGAAAAATTGTACACAAATAGAGACAAAATTGGAATAATATGATTATGTTCTTGAATCATTAATTAATATGAATACAATGGTTATACATATAGGAGAATTCGGATTCCTAAGATAGCTAACTCGGTGTGGTAAAATCATCGTTGAAGCTCACTAATGAAACTCTGGTGTTGACGGGTGTATTTGACGAAACAACCCAAACCGGGATCCTTAGGACAGGCTCCAAGCTGTTTGGGATGGTTGGTCCCGACAAGTTTAAAGGCTCTGTTAGCCTGGAAATTTAAAAGTCTAAATGTTAAAATTAATGCTACTAACGGTTATTCGGTACTACACTTAGGATTACCAAGGTTAATTCAGGTTATATATTACAGGATGACAAACTGTAATATATAACCTGAATTAACCTTGGTAATCCTAAGTGTAGAACCGAATAACCGTCAGTAGCATTAATTTTAACCTTTAGACTTTTAAATTTCCAGGCTAACAGAGCCTTTAAACCTGTCGGGAACAACCATCCCAAACAGCTTGGAGCCTGTCCTAAGGATCCCGGTCTGGGTTGTTTCCCCCATTGCGGGCTTAGTCAAATACGCCCATCAACATCTGGATAACTAACTCATTCTACAATGAGTTAACTGGTGAGGGTAGTTGAACAAAGGTTCCCACACTCCCTTCAGTCATGAAAACTAGCGCTAGGCTAAGGGATTGTGATCTAACTGATGGTAACTAGAGTATAAATGAACTTAACTGATTACCTACCAAGTTCAACTGAAGAAGATTGTTGGTGGCACTCAGAGTGGGTTCCTAAATCATAGGGATTGGTCATTGGGGCACCTAAACTCATGCAATTAGGTGCAGTAACTGGCATATGTCCCCTAGGTGCCTCCCCCATGCACTAGTGGAGTGATGAATACCTCCTAATCTAGGAAAATACACAATTAGACTATGTGGTCAAAGGGAGGATTAATAATAATCCCAACACCATTTTCATCCCAAATAGGACTGAGTGCTACAACATCAACTTTGATACCACTTGTAACATAACCCGATACCATCGGTAACTTTTTGAAGTACAAAGTGTAATTTTTATTTTATTTTATTCTTTAACGGTCTAAGACATCTAAACTATATGACCTTGCAACAATAGTCCTTATGTTTTGCATTGAGTGTAATTTCCTAATCACATATTCGCATTTAGATGTATGTATCACAATACATTATAGAAATCCATAACAACTAATCTAAAACCCTAATATAGAGTCTAGTCCACATTTAGAAATCTCATCTAAATTTCATGCATAAAAGAAATATCAACTAGCATTTCTTCATTCAGTCTTGGCTACATAAGGAAAAATCAAAATAATGTGGAGACCATATTATTGGTCATAAATATCCATATAAATAGCATACTCCATTACAATCCTAATAGTTTTTCTGATCTTGAATTCAACATATACAATGAAAGCATCAAAACTTATAATAAATTGTCCGTAATACCATAAAATTGATGTGACTTCGTTTGCGGCTACATTTCCATGCGTATGCATCATCCAATGAGAATTGTATATATGTTATAGTGGGGGTACTTAGGACAATAACACCATGTTATTGTTCTCAACCTGTGAACAAGTCTATGACCATTAGTGGGGAAAATTTATTTATTTATTTCTAACATTTTACTTCATTACAAGACCTACATTCAAAATCAGTATATCTAGTTAAACGAATAATATAATATGGTAACAACAAAAATTTAGATGCATCTCTACCATGGAATTATTCTACCTATCTACTTGTTCATGTTTCATCCCATAATGTAATATCCCAGTTTTTACCTCATTACATTAGATGTATATGATGTATATATATATTGTAATGATCATGGTGTGGAGCTAAAGTCCAAGACCCCGCCATTGATCGGTTATGTTATGTTTTGGATTTGAATTGTCACCGATGGTATTTCGGGGCATGCGGCATATATTATGTTGGTCATCATGTAAATATGCATCTATAATTAATTAAATAAACCCAACCAGCTACAATCGTGGCAACTAAAATGAGAAAGGGGCATGATTTTCACAAGGATAAGGGTGGGGAAATTGTTAAACCTTGGCCAATGAGAGAAAACCCATGTGTCTTCTTCCCTTGTCTTATTTCCAACCACCTTCATTAAGAATATCTGCTGGAAGTTGAGGCAGCTATTGTCTAGGAATGGGTGTGGCAGGACTGTTAGTCCTCACCCACATGCACACTCCACCTTGGTTGACTTCACAATGGCTGGGGAAAAACGACTGCCATCACTCACATAGGAAATTCAACTCTCCCACGACTATGCTGAAGGCTCACGCACTTCCAATCCACGTCCTTGCTGTTGTTTGTTCATCCACGGACAAAAACGGAGCTGTTTTCCTCACGCAGGACCTCCATTGTCTGTTCATTTTCCTCACAGGGTCGGATTGTTTTCCATGCAAAGGTATCCTTCTGTTTTGGGCTCACATAGCGAGTTGAGAGCTGTGCATTTTCACCCACGAATTTCCTAAGAAGAGCCATTCATGTCCTCAGGTGTATATTCTCCTTACAGACCGGTATGGTTGTGTAATTTCCGTCATTTTAATGCTGAGATTGGAACTTCTGTTCTTCCCACATGTTTACCATTTAGTTGGGGCTATGTAATTCGATTGTTGGGAGTCGTTTTGGCCACGAAAGGGCCAAGAATGACTCAGAAATCGTTCCCCCTGTTCAGCTGTAATTTCTGAGTGATTGCCTGGGTGTAATGGTCAGTCTTCGGACTGTGTAGGGAGAAAGGATGGGGCTGAGTTTTGCTTGATAAACCTGGTTGCTGGAACCCACACAGATAGAGCTAGAGGGCTGGCCTTCTTCTCCAGCACCCATGAATAGCACTGGAAGGGAAAGCAGGGCCTGAGGGACTGTGTAGCAGAGAAGGGACTGATTCCTTGTGTTGAGTGTGTTTGGGTGTCTTAGAGGTTAGGCTAGTTCTGGTGTAGGTGTTCTTGGCTCTATAATGAGCTCACCAGCTTAGCAATTTTCCTTCTCCAGCTCCTGAATGGCCTGATAAACCCAACTCTGTTGGCTTGGCTGTGTGTTTTGTGTATCCTTGGCTATGTGTAAGCCTGCTGTTCCCATATTCCTTGGAGAATCATGCCCAGCTCGGGGGTGGCAGTGTTGCTGAGAGATTAAGGAGCACATTGGCCTATGGTTGGGTGGAATGTTGCAGCGACATAGCTGGTTGCGAATCAAAGCTCTTCATAAGATAAGTGATCTTGTGCATTTTACTTTTGCAACTATCTTTTCTGTTAATGACATGATGAACATGATAAATGCATGCATGACTAAATGTTGTTGGTTTCCACTGTGTATGATGAGTAACTGCATATGTACATGTTTTTAGTTCAAAATCTTTGTTAAGCATTCTGTTTCAGCAATTTTCATGTATGCATATGTTCATGGGGCTCTTAACCCGGGTGGTTTGAGCCATGGGTCGCATCCTCTTCGCTGGTCGAAGGCATGGGGACATGACACATAATCTAAGAAACAAGACAGTTCAACTATGTCATATTTTATGCATTAATTCCATATTATCATGTATCATATGTAATCTTTCCTAATCATAGCAAATTATCGCAATAACATCATCAAATCATCTAATGTAGCTGTGCAATAACTGTAATTTAGTAATACATATGGATGAGTGCACACAGTTGAGGGGCCTTTTAGATGCAATGGTGGAGTGAATTCAATCATTCTTGATCTATAAAATAGAAAACATCCCAAGCAACCTTGAACCTGCCAAGCCTAGTCCCAAGGCTACCAACAAGTATGACAAGTAGGATAGTAGAGAAAAACACGCCTCTTTTTTATTGAATCAAATCGTACATCCGTTTTATTGAATAAAATCACGCCCCCATTTTGTAAAACCTGTTTTTTTGTTTAAAACGGATCGAGCCCGTCATTTTCACCACATTGTAGCGCTATTGGAGTTGGACAGAGAAGAATGGGAGTGGGTGAACGTGTTTGGGTGTGCCAAAGCCTTCCACCTCCACCTTTGGATCAACCTCCTCTTTGTGAGGTATTTTCCTCAATTCTTCTCATATTTTCCTCATTTCTTCTCATTAGTTTTTTCCTAAATTCATTAATTTATTTGCCCTAATTTGAAAAATTAAACCAAAATAAATTAATTTATGGCCAATGGAAACCAAAACCCCAATGGAATTGGCCAATGGAAACCAAAACCCCAATATAATCATAAAAATCAAATAATTTTGATTATTTACCAAAATTCATACCCAAAATTCACATGCCCAATGGAAACCAAAACCCCAATTAACTCATAAAAAACAAATCAATTTCACTATTTCCATATGCATATTCATAAGCATCCTTGTGAATCCATACCAAAATTCACAAATATGCAAAGTTTGTCAAGCACATTGCAAGTTTGCATAAGTAATTTGCATGCCCAATGTAAACCAAAACCCCAATTAACTCATAAAAAACAAACCAACTTCACTAGTTGCATATATGTATATTCGCAAGCATCATTGTGAATCCAAACCAAAATTAACAAATATGCAAAGTGAGTCAATTATATTACAAGCTTGCATACAACTTAAAAAAAATCAAGTAGAATTCATATATTCCCTAAAATACATAAACAAACATGGTAAATCTCTTGCCTCTATCTAAAATATCAAAGTTGGTCGTCCAAGAACATCAATAAACACCTTATAGTTTTGATGAAACTTCCTAATCCAAGTGTTAAAATAAGGTATAGAATCTTTCCATGCTTTTAACAAATATTTCCAATTGACTGAAGGGTACTTTTTGGTTAAGGTCAAGACAACGAAGTTCAACAATAGGCTCTACGAACATGAAGATACATAGGTAGGTTGATGTGTTTGATTAAACATGCCAATCACATACTTTCATACATGATATAATCCAGTGAAAACCTTGCAACCATAAAATCCACTATACACTATTGTGCATTTAAACTCTCTCATGGGTATATAGAAAGAGGGCATAGAACTAAAATAAGATCAAGTGGAATCCATACATGGCCCAAATTACATATAAACAAAGATATGCTAAATAGACTTTGGAGTCCCAAAAACATCACGCTACAACAAATAATTACATGTCTAACAAAATCGTTGCCTATACTGGGATTTTATTCATCAATAGCACATCATGCCGCCTATTCTAGGGTCTAGTCGTTGCCTCTACCCACAATCTAGGAGCTGGTCCTGTAAGGGAATTAGTCAACACCTCACAATTTCGATGAAACTTCATAATCCAAGCCTTAAAATAAGCTAGAGGAGCTTCGCAATCAACATATGCACATAAGACATTTTATGTACACATGCATATCGAAATTGGAATTAATACTTGAATTTATGACATAAATTTAAAATTTAAAATGTTAAATGTTTATTCTTTACTATAAAATTCAAGATCAATTTTTAAATTTACATAATAGATTTAGTTTATGTTTTTATTTGTCGTGCATTAGTTATACAGTTTTCAATGCTTAGAGATGTCATTATATCATGTGTTTATATTTATAATGATATTTTATTTGTATTTAGGATTGCAGTGGCTACTATGGATAACAATGCTGAGGTACTGAGGGTTATTGGCCATCTAAGAGAGATTGGTTCTACTTGGAGGGGTGGAGATAAGCTCCGCTGCTCCTTTTCAGATTCATTGTTGACTATTGTTGATACGATCAAAAGATCGAATGATGCTTTCTATAGCATCGCAATGTATAGGGAGAGGAAAAGACAACAATACGCTGATGAGTTGAGCTACAACGAGGTAAAGAAGCTGAAAATAACAAAATAACACATCTATACATTGTTTAGACTGCCTGGGATAGATGACATTACGGAGATCACCAGGCCACATATTTCTATTAAGTGGTGCACCTTTCCACCCATTAAAGACCATTGGATGGATAGGTGGTACATGGTTTTTGACATTCCCCTGCACAACAATAGGGAAGTGTCATTGTACTTCCTCCGAAAGTTGTATCCAAAGTTTGTGATGGGGAAACATGTCAACTATTTTGACATGTTGGGTTTCCAGGGAGTTGGTAGGGGGATGCCCCAACACCGACCCAATGCTAGGAATAGAGATTCCAATCCACAGATACCTACACCCCGTTTCCAGCTACCGAGGGAAGACAACCCTCCTACACATGACATGGTTTCCCAAACACTGGAGGCATTTTTTACTCTAATTGAGATGGTCTCTCGATACACTACCACTATTGACCAGACAATGCCCTCTTCTGTTGTTGGGGTACAACCACCAGCTTCTGGGAAGATATGTCCTAGGAAAGGGTAAGTATATTACAACATGTTAGTTTTTCAATACATATTGTTCCATCCATTCAACTCCATGTCTAACTATGGTAACACTTTATGATTGCAGACATCATCACAAATCCCTGCACCGCCTCTTTGGTTTGGATCTCCCTGTAGTCCAAATGTAGATAAGGGGTTTTTTTACATCAGATGACCCTCTTCCTTGAAAAGAGTGAGTGTGCATGAGGATCAACCTACTCATCCCATGGTAATGTACACACTTCCAATGGCAGTTGCTGGTTAACTTTGAATTCACTTCACAACTAGTTTTTCATAATTTTATTTTTGCATGTTTATAACATCATGATGTAGAGTCATCTGTACCAAACCTTAATGGGGTTGTTGATGTTGCGGTCAATGCTGCATCTACAATAGGGATAAGTCACACTGAGGTACATATACTTGAATATTTGTAATTGTACAATTCATTTGTATTGTTTATGGACATGCACGATGTCTAATTATTTTATCATTTGGTGAATGTAGCCACATGCTGGTCCATTAGTTCCCGCAACTAAGGTTAATGTTCAACCTAAGGCTCCTTTTACTACTGAAGAATCCCAGCCTCTTCCCTTAGAAATGGTTTTTTTGGTGAGATGTTCATTTTTTACATAATTGATTAGTACTTTCTCATTCATGTACATGTTGATAATTCTTGAGATAATTGACATATTATTTTTCATTCACAGAGAAGCATTGCAGAGAGACTTTCTACAAGGAGGACACCAGAGACACCTATACCCCCGATGGATGCAGTGAGTCTTTTTTTATGTACAATTGATTCATATTTTAAATTTTCAAACTTTGTTATTGCTAGACAGTACTAGTTCAGTTACCTGATCAAGAAATATTGTCATTGATTTGCAGTCACCAGAGATGCATAGTGGTTGTCAAAATAGGAAACAAGCATCAGGGTCCAAGAAAAACAAGAGAAAGTTAGAGTTTTGATGTGTTAGTCTAGGACAAATATGTATTTTTATGTACAATCCAGAGTTAGAGTATAGGGGCGCGGTCCAGGACAAATGTAATTTTGTTTGCACATGTACATCAAAGATGTTTTTGATACATGTACATTGACAAGCCATAGATGGGCCTTCTATTTTTGTATTATAACTTTCATGATATAAAAAATATTTCATATCAAGGCTCTTGAGATCTTCATGGTTCATTCTTTTAAGTGTGATTATACACGCGTGGCCAAGAATGTTTCTATGTGTAATGTTCCCAATTTTTTATATATTTTACGATTGCATGGAGATATCAATTATAAATTTGAGAACAGTGCACAATTACAATATTAAGTAATGACAAAAATGTACATTTCAATTGTTTTTCACCATGATCCAATTGCATATACAATTTTATATTAACAATGTTAAATTGTATTCACAAAGATGGAACATACCTAATACACATAAGCACCCAGCATAGCTAAGCAACTGATCCAACTAAGTGCAATACAAAAGCACCTTACCCACATAACAACTAACAAACTTTTAAAGGAAGCACGAAGTTAACACACCTAAGTGATGCACCTGTGTGGTCTACATAAATAAAATTAGTGTTTGGCATGATGTTTTTCATCTAACGAATACATGGGATACACATCAAACCTAAAAGTATCCGAGTATTATAAGTTTGATTCAAAATAATGGTTATGAATATATCCTGCACATTATTTTATCATTTTGTTAATGTGCATGGCATTTGATGAATGGCCTCGAGGAACAACTTTGGAAGAGACGAAAATTATGTGTGATTTTATTATAGTTTGAATTGATTAGAGAAGTACTATTTTGAATCTTGTTTTATAAATTTATGTTTATGGAGTATTATTCGAAACATTCGTAGTGTGAAGATATATATATTTTGTAATAATGGCATAATAGGTTGGCCACTTGTTTTTAAACATAAACATGTTCCATTACATGGTTACTGATGTAATGGCATTGTCTCCTCCTGCATTTCATCGTACAAATGCTCACATCTCTTGGATGACCAAGCTAAATTAATATGGGAAACATCCTTCTTTCGAATTTCCAGTCTCACAAATGATATTCAAGATCCTAAGATCAATTCACCTCTGAATAGAGATTGACAACTCCTTTCGCCTTGATTAAAACAAAAACAAAGAATATTTCTTGCTTGACAATGATGGGAAATAAGTCAAGTTCAACACCTCACAACAGGTAATAGAATTATCAATAGCTACACATGGAATAATAGTTTGCAACAAGTATTTTCAAGAGGGGAAGATCTACAATCACTTTTAAGTTGGCCTCTATGTGAAAAAATTTCACATTCACTTACTAAGCAAAACCCTAGTTTCCAAAATTGACAAAAAAAAATGATCCCTTGTCCATATACCCAGAGTAGAGGGCCATCCTAGCACTATCCCAATGTCCTGAATCCAACGGAGTCAACGGTTCGTCGATCCGAGCAACGGCCATCATTTTATCGCACGGTGAATCCCACCTCCTATAGGATTTCATGGACAACTATTAAATCCCTACCCGGGGCATAGAATGGGTGACTGTGCATCAAAACGGGCTTTTGCTGGGTCATGCAAGCATGTTTAGGTAAGTTCCATGTGGGGGTGTCTAGGTGAATGTAGACGCGATTTAATTAGGGGGTGGGGGTTAGAGGTAGTTGGATTGGTTGGGGAGTGATATAAGCGAGGATGGTGTTAGTGGTAAAGGGAGACCTATGGATGTGACCTGTGGATGTGTGTGGGGGTGTCTAGGTGTTGTAGGTTATAGGTTAGGGGGTGTAAGTGGTAAGGAGAAACATAGGGATGTGTGTGTGAGAGAGAGAGAGAAACAAAGATAGAGTGGAGGGAGTGGGTCCTTAGTGGGATAGGGTGACCTGTGGATGTGTGTGTGAGAAAGCGCGAGAGGAAGGGATGTGTTAGGAGTTTAGGAGTGGGGAGGGGGGTTAGATTAATGTGGGGGTTT
>LPNX010097526.1:1030246-1255687 GCA_001517045.1 Pseudotsuga menziesii | reverse complement strand
ATACCTCGATCGAGGTATTTATTAACCCTCGGTCGAGGTTATAATACCTCGACCGAGGGTTAATAAATACCTCGACCGAGGGCTTAAAAAAACCTCGGTCGAGGGCTTGAGAAAACCTCGGTCGAGGTATTAATACCTCGGTCGAGGGCTTAACAAGCCCTCGACTGAGGTACGTTTTTTGGTTTTTGGCAAGATGCACTTGCCAAAAAGTGTTACCCAGGTCCGTGGATTCACCCATTGAAAAAACCCTACCTTTTCCTGAATTTGTCGAATGGTGCACGAATAGTTACTCCTCCTTCGAAAGAGTTATTATGAGTCATACCATGTCAAAAATCCTTTGTAAAGTTGACGCGAAAACTGTTCGCGGGATATTGAGTCTGCCTGGTAATTTCCTTGATAGTTGCGAGTCTTTGAATGAGAAAGGTTTAATTGAAATGTATAAAAATGTTATAATTGATGTCAGATGCCATTTTTTATCCAGTATTCTGAAAGATGGTCTGTTATCTCCCAAAATAAATTTATTTTCATATGAACAATTTTATTCATACAATGAGGGATATGAATGTCACTAACAGTTTGAAAGCCTCTGTTTTTGATGAAAATTTCATAAATCTATAAGTTTCGGTGGCTTCGGGGAGGATCAGAACATCTCATTAGCCACTAAAAGTTGGAAGATAAATAACAGATGGAAAACCATTTTCAGGGGTTAGGTATATTGCTAAATCTTTTAACTACCATCGAAACATTTTTTAATAGCGATTGGAGGTTTAGTCCTCTATGGCGTCGATGTTACGGAGAATCTAGTGGTTTAAAGTTCCAACTTGGAAATTAGTGAGTTGAACAACCGACACTGCGGCAGCGTTCCGGTCTAAGGCAGTGATGAGATAGATGACAGATCTTCTGATTTTCAATCACAAAGCTAGTGGTTTAGAGCTCCGACACTGCGGCAGCGATCAGACAAGAAGTTCCGACACGTTAATTATTATAGCTTCCGATCACCAACGAGCTAGTGATGGAAAGCTCTGATACGTTGAGACTTGGGGCACCAATGGGCTAGAAGATAGAGCTTTCAATTGTAGATGAAGAAACTGCCACGATGTTAGTCATTTGAGGCTCCGAAATAGCGGCGGCATAGAGAACTAATGGTTCAATTCATCTCCTATTGACCTCCGCTAGCGATAAAGCAAAATCACCAATAGTAAAAATATATAAAGTTTTGAAAAAGTAAGACAAAAAGGACTATGTGTCGGAGCTTGAAAACATAAATCGTCGGCAAGTTAGTTCACTAAGGAGCCACAACGGCGGGAAACAAACTGACTATGGGTATCGCCAAAATAGAAATTCATCGCTGATTGGAGAAACTAAAGACTACGCATCGGAGCTTGAAAACATAAACTGTCAGCGAGTTAGTCCACTAAGGAGCCGAAACGGTGGAAGATAAACAGACAAGGCCTCTGATCAATCAATAATCATTCTAATAGCACGACAATAGGAAATCATCGGCGATCGGGAAAACTAAGAACTAAAGATCGGTGAATTTAAAACTAAGCCCCTCCATAGTGTCAGCGGCACAGAGAACTAAAGCTCCAATTCCTTCGTCAAAATACTTTCAACAACGATAAGATTAGTTCGTTTCACCTCCGAAACAGTGGCAGCGTTTCGTTATGAGGGGCCGATAGGATAGAAGACAGAGTTTTCGATCATCGACACTGAGAATATTAGTCGTTGGAACCTCTGACATTGTGGCAGCATTCTTCTTTGAGGTTTCGATGCATTAGTTGTTTTAGCTTTTGATCGTCGACAAGCTAGTGATGGAAAGCGTCGATGCATAAACAGTCACGACGTTAATCATTTGAGGTGCTGACATTGCGGTAACGTTCCGGTCTAAGGCGCCAATGGGTTAGAGGTCATAAATTTCGATCGATGACCACAGAGACAAGGTAGAAGAATCCAGTTGATTAAATGAGAAAGAGCACCTATGATCACTATCAAACACTTTGGTTAAATGCCGAGACACTAGTTGTTGGTGACAATTTCATAGTGAACCAGCAGTGGTGATTATCAGTGACCACTTCAGTTATTTAAAATTCGCTCAGTGAACTAGATCTTCACAATAGATAGACAAATAGTTAGCAAGGGTTTGAAGCCCTAATCTGAGAAAACTATCACTTTCAAGTATTTTTTGTGTAAATAGATTGGATTTTTAGGATCTATCATTTTTGTAGAAGGCTATAAAGCCCATGATTGATTTTATAATAAGGGTTCAACTTCAAGGATTTATGAGCCAATAATGCTTTCAAGCTTCTCATTTTACATATTCATGATATAAGATCTTTTGTTGTGATTTGTTCGGCCATCATCTCTTTCTTTACTGTGTTTATGCCTGAATGTGCATTTACGTCATTTTCAGATTTATTAAAAAGATGATAGATGTCATCCCATTGGTTTATTAGTGATATTTGATTTATAAATACCATCCTCAGTAGGATTTAGCCATTTATATGCATTTGTTATGTGTGTAAGTCTGGAAGCCTAGTGAGTTCTCCATTCCTGCACCTTATTATCGAACTTCTGAGCAAATTGCAACTAAAATCCTTATAAACGAGTGAGTTTTATGCATTCCTTGAGAGTGGAAAGGTTACATAGGCCGACTTAATTGACCCATATCTGAAAACCCCGAAAGACATTGTAAGTTACCAGGCATCCTCGACCTACAACCTAGAGGAATTTCCTGGAGTGATAACATGGTCAATCATTAGAAGGTATGTTTTTACCATATAATGTTAATATTTTCAAGAAGGAAGTACAGTTGGTCATGTCACTGGTCAGTCAAATTTTGGGTTTGGATAATGATATTCATAACAATGAAGTCATCTTATGTTTCTTGCTGAGTATAGGTTCAACTGACCCTGCGTCTGATTTAATCCGTTGTTTTAATCTTGATGAGTATCTAGCTGAGGTTATCTATGTCCAGTTAGTTGAATTCCCTAAAATCGGGTTATTTAGATATTAGTCATATTTACTGAACATGCTGCTGTGTTCTAATGTGTCAAATTTGCAGTTCTTGTCCACCATTTTCTCTCTGGACCTCCCGAAACAAATTAACATGTTTAAGTTCATAAATACAATCATGGCCGAGATTTACAAATTGTTGTTTGATGATGTCTTGCCAAGGGTGTTAGAAGACATGAAACTTATGCTACAGTATTCCTCAAAAGATGGAACAAGAGATTGGTTCTTGTATAAAGAATTTATTGTTTTGAGAGTGTATGGGTTCACTGGAGAACCATACAAGTTACCCACTTTTTTGACTCCAAGAATATTTGCACTTGAGTTTATGAGACAGAGGTTATGTACAGAAGAAGAACATTTTGGGGTATTTAAAAATTCTTCCAATGTTAAATTTCCTCTCAAAGTTGGTCCGTTAATTTTTAAAAATAAAAGCGCCTTGTTAGTCATAGAGAAGTTGTTAGAAGTTATGGATTTTCAGAAGGAGCAAAAATTAAATTATGATCCACATCACATTATTTCTCAGAGGAAGTAGCTAAACAAAAATAAACCTTTTGATCATCAAACTATTGAAGGCTTAGATAAAATAGAAAATTTGGCTAATTTTGAAGAAAATTCAGAAGTTGATGAATATAGGAGCAACAAATTGACTGCAGTGTCTCAAATGCCTGATAATTCCATCATTTTGAATAAGAGGAGTCTTTCTAAAACTGATGGCATGGATGTGGATGAAAATATTTCTCATAAAAAGATCAAAACACACCCTCAAGGTGATCAAACTATTTCAGAAGAAATAGTTTCAGAAGATTTAAATAAGATGGTATTGTTCCAGAAGAAGTCTGTACAGATGCATCAATATTCCTTCAGAGAAGAACGTAACACAGAGTCCAGTTCCCATTTCAAATCCAGGACAGAGTTAGTATCAAGTTATGCTGACAAAAAAATGCAATCATCAGAGGAAACTAAGAATTTTCTTCCTCGAGTTAGAAATTTAATCAAGCAAATGACTTCATTGATTTATACTCGAGACGCAGAGAGGAATACCCTGAAATTTGCCATGGTTAGTGACAAGAAAGTGTCTGAAATGGAAGTGAAGTTAGACAAAATCAGTGTTCCTGATAAGGTACAACTCCATAAACAAACTAGAGATGTTATTTACTCTGATTTGTTACATGCTATTATGAAAATTAATAAATTACAGTCCCTTGTAGATAAGATGGAGGTTGAATTGAAGCATAAAAGGGTGAAAAATAAAGCAAATTTGATTCAAATTAAAAAGTTGCAAGGAGATGTTGTAAGCTTAGGGACCGAACCGGGTAATATGCAAGCGACCAAAAAGCTTGTAGAGGAGAACGACAATACCATTCAAGTATTGAAGAAAAAGCTTAAAGTCCCTAATGCTGAACACATTCTGTCTTCAGAATTATTCACACTTTAGGAGGAAAAAGAGAAAGTTGATCAAGAGATGATGGACTACAAAGAAAAATCATTGAAACTGCAAGAAGAGAAAAACAAGTGGGAAGTATAAAGAACCAAATTGATTGCTCAGATTTCGAAGTTGACAAAGGATCAGAATGATGAAAAAGAAATTATGGAAGAATTGATGAGTCAAACCCCTGTTGACACTGATTTACCCCTCATTAACATTGAAAGACCATTAAATTAATTTTCTACAGATGCTCTATTAGTTCCTATGTCATAGGTAAGTCAGAAAGAGGTGGAGATTAAAGAATTAAAAGAGGAAAATGAAAAAATCAAATTAGAATTGGCTAAGAGCATCGAAGAGAAGAATAAAACATTGAATGATAAAATCCAATTGCAGAAAAAGTTAAGTGAGTTAAAAGAAAGAAGTATAAGAAGAGATCCTTTACAGGGAGCTAAACATTTAATTTGGGATACATTGTCTATGGAAATCACCAAGTTTAGGCATTATTTAAATTTTATTGATGATGAAACTGCACTAGTCAATTTAGCTACTCAAAGATTGAAGTTGGCCAATGAAACTATGGAAAAGAAGCCTTTGAATACTACTCACAATGCTTTAAATTTATTAAATTCTTTAACATATCAGAATTTGCAGGACATTGGGATTAAGGACAGAGTAGCGATTGTGTTGTGGGAAAAGAAGCTTATAAATAAACATCAACTCATGAAAGTGGTGTAGGATAAGGCAAATACAATGTCTTCTCGGATAAAGGATTTCAGGCTTGCTTTTAAAGATATATTTGTTGATGGTCTCCCTTCCTTTTGGGATGACAAAGGAAGGTTATTTTCCCAGGAGAAATATCACAGATTATTGGTACAGAATCGCATGGACCATTCCAAATTTGAAGATTTAGTCAAAGGGTTAACAGGAAAGATCATTGTGGGAAAATTGAGAGAGGACTTTGAGATAATGGATACGTTTTTAATTATTAAGAAAGGATTTCCTACCATGTCTTATGAATCTTATGTGGATTTGGAGGTGTCAATTAGAGAGATGACAGAATATGACACCCCAAATGCGGAACAATGGAAGATCATGGAGAAATTCAGAAAGATCAAGTACATACTTCATTCATGAAGACATGTGTTGCAGTTCGTGAAGTTGTTTGTTCGAGATACCTTGCAGTTACTAAATGTGCTATAATCGAGAAATCTATTGTTTGAATCAAAGCATGTAGTTACTATTCCTAGTTATTAGGGATATGGTTACAAAAAACTATGATTAACAGATTAATTGGTTATTGATCTTCTTGGGAAGAAACTAGTTTTGTATATATTTGAATTTATTTGATGTATTGGGGGTTGGAACCCATAAGATTGGACTGATGTTTTTGAGAACTTATGATTTTTGAATGAAATAATAGAGTCGAATGCTAGTTGATCTTCAAAGATTCATGTGTCATTTATGTTACAATATGTGCCTTCTTTCCATGTGATTGTCTTCTGAGTGTTTACCTTTCATTCTGTTTTATTTCATATATGAACATAGTGTTTAATAGTTTCAAAATTCATACATGTTATGCTCTAGCTATTGTTTCATATATTTCACAAATATTTCTTCTAAAGTTGATATGGAATTCATCCTGTGAAGCTCTATATTGATGGACTGTTCATGTTTCTCTCCTATCGGCTGAAAATCAATGAATGCCTGTGACTAAATGATTATCTTTCCTTTTTTGGGATTCCGTGTATGAAGCTTTGCATTATCTTTATCTATTTTTCCTCCATTTCCCAATGGTTATATGTGTTTTTTCAACCATCTGCATAACTTAAATGATTGATTTCAATATCTCGCCTTGTTAAAATTTATATCTGAGAGATCCCTCCACGGAAAGAAAAGCCAGTTTCTTTCCAAAGTGGTTTTTGCTGTTACCTTAAGATTACCTTTACAAACTTGAGTATATTTTTAGTGCTAACACTAAGGTCATGTAATTGTTCTAGAAATAAGACCATGCCTTAGGCCCTTAAGAAACCATTAAGGAATCTAGATCCATGAACAATGACTTGAAGCACCATGCATGAATTTATGGGAGAAGAACTAAACCTCAATCCCTAAAATAATCTTCTAGCCATCTAGGGCTAAGAATGTTGCCTCAACCAACAACACATACCCTCATGGGGCTATTATATGCCTTTGATTGAGTATGCTTAATGGCATTAGGTGGATTTGAGTAGTATGTGCATGTCTTAAGGAATTGGAAATGTTATAGGGAATAATACCATGCCCTAGGACCTAAATATATCATTGAGGCATCTGGAGCCATGAACAATGCCTCAAATCACCACTCATGACCTCTCATGGGTATCCATGGTACTATACATGGCTCTTAGTGCCTTGCGGACAAGGCCATTATCAAGGGTTGTGAACTAAACCTCATGCCCTAAAGGAATCTAGTAGACATCTAGTGCCAAGTAGTTTTCCTTGACCAACCACACATTTCCTATTCAGAGTATCATTGGCTTATGATTTAGGATGCCAATTTCGTTAGGTGATTTTGAACAATAAGTATTTTTCTCAAGGCCTTGGAAATTTTTCAAGGAAGAGGACCATGCCTTATGCCTTAAAGAAATTGTCAAGGAATCCATAGTCATGAGAAATGACCTGAAGAAACACTTATACCCTCTTAGGGTTATCCATGGTATGTGTATGGTCTTGGGGCCTTAGGTTTATGGACATGGTGAAGGGATGAGAACTAAAACTTGGTCCCTATAGGAATCATCTAGCCATCCAAGGAAAATAATTTTTCCCTAATCAACTGTACATGGATTCTTGAGGGTATCATTGACCTATGATTGAGGATGTCAATGATGTTAGGCGGCTTTGTTCCATAACGTCCTTACCCACTTCTATGATGTATTCTATTTCATTAAGAAAATTAATCAAGGCATGTCAAAAGATTCTTTTCATTGTCAAAATATGTTTTTTTATTGGCTATAATTGGCCACCTGGTTTTGGAAATATCATTTTTTTTGTAAATAAGGTCCATGGGTCTACCATCGAGAAATAATTTAGCTGGATAGTAAAAAATCAAGACTATTTTTGGGAAAAAGGTGGGTAAACTAGCCAGGTTTATGTTTCAACATGAGTTATCCAGCTAGAATTTTTAACCTATGGTGGGTTTAACATAGGTTAACTATCTAGAGATTCTAAAATTTCATTAAATACCAACCATTTTCAAGAGTAAAACCTACAATTAAATTTTTTTGCAATGTCTATGTAATTAAGATCCAACCCCTTTCAAGAGTTAAACTTGGAATTAAACGTTGTTGTAATTTATACATAGTTAATATCAAATGGTATACTAATGATATCAGCGTCACTAAATTTGCATGGATGCATGAATTTGAGGTGGAATGAAATTGATTTAATGGCCATGCAATGCAGAGGGTAACTTTAAAATTTTCAGTGACGGAACTTAAGGGAGAATTTTTTTTGTTGCTCTAGATAAGATGCATCCTTCAAAAATATGGTATTTTCCTGAGAAATATGCAACCAATACTAGCTGATAAATTTGTCCATTGGTGCTATGTCCATGAAACAACATTTTTTTTAGTTCATATTGCTACACTGAAGGTATTTCACAATAACCACCTCAAATCTGTCTTAGTAGTTGTTGGTCCTATTGATTCTATTTCTAGTTTACATGGCCATTGGATGTATTGTTTCTATTTATTTCATATAAAGTGGTTATAATCTTCTGGAATTCAAAACTAATTTAGAATAAGGAGTTCCTTTATTTTTGGACTTTTTTATTCTATGATGCACTCTAGCTCATGGAGGAGATTGAATTTTGTACTAAAAGTTGTTATCAATGTTATAAATACAATGTTACCCCCACCTATAAAATTATTTATGCATGTTATCTATTATGGGTATACACTTTTTTCCAAAGAGAAAAACACGTGTTGTTCTAGTTAAGAAGAAAAAATACACTCTAACGGTATTCCAAAATCTCTAATAGTGATAGAGAGAGCTAGAGTTTGTTAGCATCATTAAAATATTGTAGATATAAACTCTGCATTTAATAGGCTCATCGGTTGGCATATGGCCTGCAAAATAAAGCTTACATAGACTCATAATAGAAATTGTAATCCTTCCAAAAGGAAACTTTGAAATTGAAAGTATACCATCACTATCTATCATTAAATACAAATAAATATTTCATCTAGATAATACCTCATACCCAAGTTATTGATAGTGTCTTGTTCATCCAACATTTCTTTAATGACAACCTGTCCCATAGGGGAAAGTATACCTTCCTTTGATAAATCATCTTCCAAGGAATTGTTATTTTGGAAGAAGTAAATCATTGAAAAATTTGTTTTGGCTTGTGGTCAAACAAAAACTATTTTTTCATCCAAATAAGAGTTCAAATTCTAGTTTTTTTACAATGACATGTCCATCTAGAAAGTATTTATTCAATGAAAAACTGCTCCATAGGTGAAAGTAGACCTTCCTTAGATAAAGAATCTACCAAGGAATTGCTCTTTCATAAGCCGTGTATTCTGAAAATATCACTCTTAGGTTTTCTATATTAATATTTGAAATACCTTTATTTAGCTTAATATATGCCATACTTGTATTTATTTGTTGTAAGGATAAGTATTCAGTATATAAAACACATTTTTTTTTCAAAGTTAGGCCTAGTAAAATGCACACCATATTCCATACACATGACCTTTTTTGAAAGTAAGATTACATTCTTGAAGGTAGATATATTGTTGACAAAACGCTCTCTCTGTTTTTTGGGATTCAATGTAGAATGCCAATATTAAACCTCCAAGTTGGCAATTTTTGTATTTTTACATAAAATGGCCCATTATATAAAAATGCACACAAAGACTTCATATTTAGGTCATTTTTATTCTAGTTGGATATTATTTATTTCCTCATTTCACATCATTTTGAATCATTATATTTTTATTTTTATTCTGAAATACCTTTGTCTTCAAAATTTTCAAAGTTGCATAGATTTTTGAAACGCCACGCCTATGCTTCATAATGAAGTGAAATTGTTCTTTCCAATGATGTAAATCATTGAAAATATCACTCTTAGGTTTTCTATACTAAACTTTGAAATACTCTTATTTATATTAACCTATGTTATACTTGTAGTTATTGGATGTAAATCTAAGCATGTAGTATGAAACAAAGCCATATTTTTTCAAAGTTAGGCATAGTAAAATGCACACCATAATTTATACACATGAATTTTTATGAAAGTTATATTACATGCTTGAAGGTAGATATATGGTTGACAAAAAATTCTCTCATATTTTTGGGATTCAATGTATAGGGCTTGCATTAAACCTTCCAAGTTGACAATTTTAGTTTTTTTACATAAAATTGCTCCTTATAGAAAAATACACATAGAGGCTTCATATTTGGGGTTTTTTTTAGAGATTCAATTTGGAAATGATTTGTTTCCTCATTTAACATCATCGAGAATCATCAAATTTTCATTTTCATTTTGAAAATATCTTGGTCTACAAAAATTTGAAAGTTGCCTAAATTTTTTAAAATGCATGCATATGTTTTGTAATGAAACAATATTTAGTTTTTCGAATGATGTAAATCATTAAGAATATCAGACTTAGGTTTTATGTATTAATATTTGAAATACCATTATTTATGTTAATCTATGCCATACTTTGTAGTTATTGGATGTAAAACTAATATGTACTAGTATAAAACATAGTCATATTTTTTTGAAGTTAGGAATATTAAAATGCACACCATATTTAATAGACATGTCCTTTTATAAAAGTAATATTATATTCTTTTAGGTATATTTATCGTTGACAAAAACCTCTCATACATTTCTGGGATGATATGTATAGTGTCTGTATTAAACTTGTCAAGTTGGAAATTCTAGTAATTTTACATAAAAATAGATAGGTTAGAAAATTGCAGGTACATGCTACATACTTCAGTAATTTTTAGTTATTGCAGTTAGAAAATATATATACTTATCATAAAAAAAATTATTATACACTTAGTTATACCTAATATATAAGTACCATGGTCACATTTGAAATTAATGGCTAAAATTGTAAGTTTGTTATGTAAATATAGAGTTTAAATATGTAAAAATGGACATAGAAAAATGCATGTTGTTTTATTTATGTATATTTATATGTCAAAAAAAAACTCATAAATATTTATAAGTTTGTAAAAAACTCCTTGATAATTATGAAATTATGTAAATTTATCTACAGTAATATTTTCAATTTTGTTTTAGCTTAATTCTCCTACTTTGGTAAAATGCGGTCATTGCCCTCAATTTTTTGAACTTTTAAATGATCTCAGTTAGATATGATATTTGTATCATTTCAAACCTTCCGATACATTTTTTTTTCAATTTGGGTTAAAAAATTCATGTTGTTCCAAACCACTGCAAAGCTACCTTGTAAATGTGAAATGCCCACTTAGTTCAGTAAAATGCATGCCTAAGTTTTGTTCTTAGGTGTCTTAACGCAATATTATAAACATTTATTGAGTGACCTGAGCACATATGATGATTCTTAATGTTAGCTGACATGACAAAATTACATCAAAACCTTTTAGGCATGCATTTACAAAGCATGACAATCATTTATTAAGTTTTTATATACATAGTTATGATAAATTACTAGTATTTTTTAATTTCAGAAATTTAATCTCTCTTTTAATTCCAATGTTGATTATTTTGTTGATTTTGTAGAGGAAATAATAAATGAATCATTCAATCCAACCATATCAACAAAATATTCATCGAAAATGAGGTTAACAGAAGGAAGTAGATTTGTTTAATGTTTCAAATTTGGAACTACATGACATTGTGATTCAATTCATGCCTGCATGAGGTAAAAAATATGTTATTTGTGTCGCACTTTAATAATAGAAAGAATTTACAATTCATACTTCCAGACCACAAAATGATACTATGAGTTTCCCTCAAATAACAAGGAATCATCCAATAGTTGTCGAAAATCGACATCCTTTATGTATGGAATGTGTGAGAAACAACAATGTTGGTCAACATTATAGGAAACCTTTGTCTCCAATTATAGTTGAAGGAAATTGTTATGTACAATATATAACTCTTTACCATAATATTAACTATATTTCAGATAGTTTGGTCCCAAATATTCCTCAAATATCAACTTTTTATGTTCCTTCCATTACAAATAACTCTTATTAAAGTATAGAAGGTTTCTTTTCTCAAAAACCTAGGAATCATTTGTCTCTAATTATGGTTGAAGGGAATGGTAATGATGTACAAGATAGCACTATTTACCATAAATTTAACTCTATTTTACAAAATGTGGTCTCAAATGTTATTCAAACATCAACTTTGATGACGTTGTTTCCATTACAAATAACTATTATTAAAGTATATAAGGCTACATTGCTCAACAACCTAGACATACTTTTTCTCCAATCAAAATTGAAGGGAATGAAAGTGTAGTCCCACCTAATGAAAAACATTTTGAACATGTATCCCTTGACAAGTAGGATGGAACTAGATGTCATGAAATTATGGAAAGAACTACATTTGATGAAAAAAAGGTTAAAAATGCATCTATTTAAAATCAAAATTCTATAGATGTACAAGCTTTAGTAGAACTGGCTGAAGGGTGTTCAGTAGATCAAACTACACATGCTACTAGAAGGTCAATAGGAAACCACATAAGGACATATTTATTGCATCTTAGGAAGTTATTATGATGGCATAAACACAAACTAAATGAGGGGAAGACAATATTTAAGAAAATTAGTATATGGTTCTATGGGAAGTCATTAAAGATGTATATGAAAGTGACATTATTGTTGGAATTGAATACTTCATGAGAAAAAAATATGGTGGAGATTCTAAAATTTAGGATCTTCTTATACACCTGGATGGAGTGCTTAGTAAACTTTGATCAATTGTTATGCAAAGATAAATAATTATTTTATGATTACGAACATGGATTCAATATTTATTAAATCAAGTATGATCAATGAGGATTTCCAATGTCTGAAGTGGATTGAATGTCATGGTGTATTGAAATGGGTTAATCCAACTTCAGTTTAGAAGGAAATGAAAAAGTGGAGAAAAGAAGCCAAGGACATTGATATGGGTTGAGAGATAATTGATGGTTTCGCATATGGAGTCAGAGTAAAGCAAGTAAAGTCACCTACTTCCTTTATGGTTGAGTCTTATGAAAAGAGAACTGGAAGTAGTCACTAAAGTTTCTTTGAAACTTGGTATTGATTCTCATGTGCATTAAGATTGAGGTGGGCAAGTATGTGAGATATGATTTGAGTAACTGGAAGATAGTGGCTTTATGTCTTATATAAGACTTAGAAAATGGAATGGGAAGGAATAATATAATTAGGTTTTAGCACATGTCATTTATCCTGTATATGAGGAGAACTTAATGAAATAGTTAAATATGATTTCAAAAGATGGGATCCTAATGGAAGATGGAAGGGTAGTGAAAGTGAAATTGGTCGAGTGTCATGATCTCGTGGACATATGCGGTTTAGTATGAAATACTAATGTTTATTCGATGGGAAATAATTTTTGACCTTGGTGAATATGCCATAAAAGGTTATGCACATGGTTACAAATGAAATTAAAATTCAATATGAGGATAGTTCTTGTAGTATTTACAATTTTTATGTAATGTAACCAAACTTGCTCATAGTAAGCTATACAACATTGTTAGAAGTTTACATTTATGTTGATATATTTCCATTATTTTCTTGATTTTCTTATTCTTACTTTGTTTTAAAAAATTAGGAGTTTAATCTTTCTCTGGAACAAAGCAAAGGATGGAGAGAAAATATGGATGCGCATACTACATACATTCTCCCAACCTTGTCAAGTATAAAATTCAATATTATCAATAAGTATCACATGAATAGAACACACGATGAAAATGTACATGCTTTCATAAGTAATTCTTACTTTTAAATAAAATTTCCTAAGTACTCATACCTAGTGTCAAACATCTACTATCAATTACAATTGACTCTTGGCTCAATGTCCAATCCTGTATAGTGTGCTCGCCAAGCTAGAATTATAATATTTTGAAGATGTTCCATGAAATTTAGATAATTGCACAAGATTATGACAAGATTGATCCAAATAGAGGGATTGTGAAAACAAAATTTGATGAAATTTGGGAGGAGATGGAGAAAATTTTGTTTCCATGTAATCCTAGGGAACTATACCATCATAAAATCCAAGAGTAAAATGGTATTAAGTATGGTTAGTGATATGGATCAACATAAGACAAGATCCCCATTCGATATGAGGGAATTTAAAGGTTAAATAATTATTTTAGCATATCCAATATTTTTAATGTGGTTTTTTTTACTAATAATCATAAGTGGTGATTTACGATAACATAAGAGTGAAATTGACTCTTTGTTTTATGCAATTGAAATATAAAATTAAGTACACAATAGTGTGCACTGAAATATTGTGCTTATAGGTTATTGAAGTCCTACCCTATGAACAAAAGTATGAAAAGTCGGTGAGGATGTAGAAGTGTTATAAACAATTTCAAAAGTTTCAATTGCAAGGATGTAGAGGGGATGATAAATGTGTAAATGTGGAAAGATACACCAATTCATACTAAGATCATAGTATTATGTATTTAATCATGTCGGTATTATTTCATCCATGATAAAAAAATTATCCACAATCATTCCAGGATTGAATTCCTTTCTAATGAGTGGATTTGGTTGTATTCTTGTTGTTTAGGAGATGAGGTGGTTCCTTATATGCATGTCCAAGGGGTGGATTCTCTTCATATTAGTAGGAATATCCATTCTTATACTTTAGGATGGTTAAGCAATGATGTAATGGTGTGTAAACATAGGGAAATAAAAAATTTGAATAGTGACCCAGCAAAAGGAAGAGGAGATACTAGGGAGTATAAAAACACATTTGAACATGATATAATGTTTCTTGTAAATGAGATGTGAGCACAATTTTTGAATCTTGTTATGAGTTCAAAAGGTACTTTCCAAATCTTTAGATGAATAAGATCCTTCCATTCAAATATTAGAAGCCAACTTCATGTTCAATATGAAAAGTCAAGAAGTCTATTGAATGAGGAAACTACAACAGATTTGGAATCATGCTTCCTTGATGTAACTCCTTAGTAATTAAAACAAATATTTTCCTCATGCATAAAAATATAAGAAACCATTTATTGCACCACCAATTCTAATTATCTCCTAGTTTTAAATATGGTATATAATTATGCTTTCATTTTATAGTTTAAGATACCATAAGGTGTGTGTTTAAAAATGAATAATTTGTCCTCATATTTTATTAATAGTCTTCCAATCTCAAGGCCAATAAGAAAATATGGCGAAGAGGCTTATATTGAATCACATCGCTTTGGAAATAACAAGGTAAAATATAATGTTTAAACAAGAAATAAACAATGTGGCTCTTACTCCACTTGTGAGATATGTTCATTAAATTTATTCCTATTAAGACAAAAAAATAACAATAATATATTGTTGCTAATAAATTCTCATATTAGTATGATGAATGAATGATGTGTGTATAAATTATGATTTTTTTAAGCTAGTTGATTTGTGTAAAGTACATCTTTATACTTTCACTCTGATGTTGTCAATCTTACTGGTTTCAAGAAATGAACTAGGTCATACTTGTAGCAGGGATTTCTCCCTTACTACAGGGAAGGAATGGCTACCTTCCGTCTATAGGACGGAAGGGTAGGTTCCTGCAGGTGAAATGCAAGAAAAGTGGACATAAAGAAAGTAAAGGACAAGCAAGAAATGGAATATGGAATGGCTGGAAACCCCTCTGCAAACAATGTTAGGGTTAGCTCCAACAACCTGCAAACAACTATTAGAAATAAAATACCTGCAAAAACGTGTTAGAAATAAACCTGCAAACAAAAATGGGTTAGGAAAAATTATAAAACATTAAAGCAAATGCAAGAAAGGAACATCGNCTTGGAGAAGCACCTCTCTTGGATGGGGGAGCTATGGCTCAATGGAGAGTGGAGGAGAGGGAGTGTGGGTGGCTTGAGAGACAAAGGGTCTCAAGGAATCCATGAGCAACATAACAGTATGCAAGGGAGGAATATGTTGAGAGTGACCCCCACCCCTCTATTTATAGCTTTTTGGGGGCTTTTTAGGGTTTTAAGCCCCAGGTTTGGGCTTTTATCCCCTTCCACCCTATCTTTAGCTCCTTTTGGGGTCTTTAGCCCCTTTGAGGGGTTTCAGCCCCTTTTAGGAGGCTTTAGCCCCTAGGAGACTTATTTAGGCTCTTTTTGGGGTTTTTAAGCCCTTCTACTCATTTTTAAGCCTTTTTTGAGGGTGTGGGGATCTAATGGGGTGATACGAGGGTCATGCATTGGTGTCCTTGCGTGGTGTAAGCCATGTAGAGCCAAGTGAGGGATTTTTTGGGTTAACAGATTTCCCCCTGATGTGTGAGGGTAGGAGCTCATCGTATGGCTGATGGACATCATAGAATTTGCTGCGGAAAGGTGGTGCTTTTGGGGCTAGGGCATGGTGGCTTTTGGTTTTTGTATTAATATGTTTCCCATCAATGGGTGAGATAAAAATAATGCGTGACATGTATATTGACGAGGTGGGAATCCCCATGCTCATGACAATGTTAAAAGAATAATGTGATCTATTCTCTAAAATACAAGAGCCGATCATATACAACTGATGATACATAGTGGTTGCCTCAATGTGAGGCTGAATACAATACTGATCTGAAGAACTGTGACATTGGACCCATGGCATTCTCATGGAATGCTATATCTTCATGACTGATAGCCTGCTAGATCTGGAATGGTACATAACTGTATGGACTCATTGATGGAGAGTCAGAGTCTCTGTGGTGCAAGTATGCTGCATCAATCATAAATCTATATAGAAGCATTGCTGGGGCTTTTGAACACTGTCTCCAACGCAACCTGAAAATCACAAGGGACATAAACCTGTTTAGGTCCCTCGAATAGACTCATCAATGTGCTAGAGTTAGGTGACATTCGGGGTCTTCGACCAAATACTCCATGGACCAAACCCTGTATGAATCTCAATGGTGCGATGATGTTGTTGGAGTCGAGCACATCAGAAACAACCATCCCGAGAGGCACTAAGGACTCCTCTCAAGTGGTTCGAGGAACTCAACAATGACATTAATGAAACCAAGATACAGGGACCCCTGGGTCTATCCTCTAGAATATGTGTGTTGTCTTCGACAGAGGGAGACATGCCCCTTGTCAAGGCAATGATGTTTCCTTAACCAGAAGCATGAGGGAGATAATTGAAATATGTGAGACAATCTGTGGACTGACCCACTGAAAGAGGGGGGGGGAGGGAAAGATTTGAACAGGGGCAGAGGGAGTGTAGTAGACACAAACTTCCTTTGTTCAAAGTATGACGGTAGGGCAGACCAGGCATCAAATGAAACTGACTCATGGGAATGGGATCACAGTTGTAATACCGGGAATGTCATTGCAGATGGGAAATACTTGGGGGAGGTGGATAATTTTCATATTGATGGGATCCAAGGAAGACTCATTGTAGAGTACTCTGAACTGCCAATACTGCCAAACTGTTTTCTGTGAGGTGGTGTCTAGATACACCATTGTGGTACGATCTCGTGGATTTTTGGCGAGCCCAAGAAGGTAAATGCTTGATGGTGCTTTCAATTTTAGAGAGTCTAAAAGCACGAAGAAGACTCCAGTGGGGGATCTTTTTCATTGGTAGTATCTTGTGCCTGAAAAAGGATAAAAGTATAAATAGGAGAGCTCGCCCATCTTGTAGGGGATGAGAGACTTCTTTACTGTTGGTAGTCCAATCAGGCCGGAAAAGGCTAAACCTATACTGATTAGATGGTCATTCAGATACTTTTATGAACATGAATGAAACCAAGTTTGCTCATCAATATTTTCTTGATGAGAAGGCTGGAAAAGAGCTTAATGACAACCCATGGTGAGCTTTTTTGTAAAGTGCGGCCCCTCTACCCGAGAAAGCATAAAAGTTTGCAGAGGGGAATGGTCTTGGCTTGAATATGCCAAGGTGGTCCTTTTCATTTGATGGTCTACATGTTCCACAAAAGGAGGTAATTGAGACAATGTAGACGCCCTTTCCTATCCTTTAACAAGCGGGAAAGGAAGCAGCTATGCTTCGCCATCTTTTCATTGTTTTTAGGAGTCAGAAAAGAGCTTAAACAAAACTCTAGTATGGTCAACCGATCGTAGTGGCACAGGAAGTGCCCCATGTCGAGACGGTGGACAGTGGTCCAAAGGTCATCCACGCAGTATGGACGAAGCAGATGGATTTCAAACATACCAATACATGCATGGGATAGATCGCGGTAGAGGCACGCGAGTCGATGCAACAGAGGCATGCAAACTGAGGTGGTTCTCAGACAAAGGTCAGGAGAGTTGTGTGTGGGTTGCAGTGGATGGACTTGGCTACATGTGATGTGAGTGCAAGTCCGGAGGCAGTTATATGCCAAATAGATGTAAGGGAAATAATTTGTTTTCTGGACAATGGTCCAGATATTCGCGTAAGGTGCGGTGTATGAAGTAGTCAGCTATATGTTACAAAAACAAAAAATGATATTCCTTAACGGGCGGTGGCCTGAGAACCTGCATGAGTAGCGGGAGGCAAGTGTGATGCAAGTACAGGTCCGCAGACACTTGCATCACCATGCTCTGGCTCGTAAATCGAGGTAAATTTGAGGAAATGGTCCTAAAATTTGTTTGTTAAACATGAGATGATGGTCTCATAAAGAGATAGAAGACGAAATTATGAAACTGGTGGTGTGAACGACGTCTCAAACAGACTCCGTATGGTCCTGTTATGTCGAACGGGAGAAACTAGGTCAAATAGGGCCTATATAAGGGTGGGGTCCACTTTGTGAGGTGTCATTGTCACTGTTCACTATGGAGTTGGAGAGGTGGGCCCTAAATTTTCATTTGTTGATTTCTCCTGTTCTAACTGATGGTTTTGAGTTCTGCGACTTGCAGGTAAGAGCTCTCACCAAATCTCTTCTTTTTGGTGGTTTATATTCTGCATTTGGTCACCCAAAGGTGCTCCATGAGCCTACTAGGGTTTCATGGAGCCAAGTCACACCTTTTGAAGGAAAAAGAGCGACTTGGTCGCACCTATGGGGCATTTTTGAGTGACCTGATCTCTCATTTTTCCCAGATAGGTGTGCTTGGCCTCTGGGTGATGTTTTTTTATGAGAGCAATGGTTGACATCTGGCTTTTGCTTGTGTAGAATGGCTAAGATTAAGTGGTAGGAGAGAGACTGTAAAGAACTCCAGGAGAAATCATTGCAGGATAGGAATGTGCGTGATACACTGGCCCATTATGGTTTACTGAAGTTCATGAGGATACCCCTCATGAAGAGCTTACGTTTGTTGCTACAAACAATGGTGAGCTTTTTGGATGTTGAGGAGGAGATTTTCCTCTTCCAAGGCCAGCATATTGAGATCACGCTGGTGGATGTGTATTTTCTGACTGGGCTCCCTATGTTGGGATTTGTTGGTGATCTGGCACTGGTGCTACCTCGAGGGGAGACATTGGAGGAGCTATGTGATAGGCACTGTTATGCAATGACATATGTGTGTGGCTCCTATATATTGATGTGTGACATTGAGGACCTGTCGACATGGGTGATGGTGACATTACTGCTGCATATCTTGGGTTCCACGGGGAGCCACAAGATATCTGGAGGGTAGCTTCAGCTGGTAGAGCATGCTATGGGGGGCACGTACTATGGGTGGGTCCAGATGTACCTTCAGGCTATTCGACGCCAGCTAAACAAGTCAAAGGAATTTGGGACAGGCTTTTGCTTTGGCTCGTTTCTTTGTTCTTTTTTTTTGAGGAAGTACCTACACTGCGTCCGCACCGGGCCATGCAGGATAGTGGTCCACGGGAGCCACGGATGTACATGTGGTGCCAGATGATGATATGAGAGTGTGGCAGCAAAGTGGGCTACTTCTTTACTGAGGAGTTGTTAGAGAAGTGGCGTTAGCTTCCAGTGGTTATTGAGGAGTACCCCTGTGTGGGCATGAACTATCATGGGGACCCCAAGATGCCCCGATTTGCAGGCCAGGCATGGGGACCAGCTGGTATGTATGTGTGATGTTTTTATGTTCATATTTATACACAATGTAGTTGAGCTGGTTGATAGTTGTATGTTGATATGTGTGGACTGATGGTGTCCTCATTTGTGTATGCAAATATTGGTCCCCGCCCGCCGCCTGGTCATTAGAGGCAGGTGGTTTATTTGGCTCCTACGACAGTTCCCGGTGGGAACACTCGCAGGCGACGACGAGAGATGGATGGACTACTACCGCATCTAGAGAGGCTTGTTGCTAGGGTCTTTGATGATGGAGTGCGTTGGTGCACTTAGGAGTTTTTGTGTCGCTATGTATATCCCGCTGAGAAAGCATATGTGGCTTCTCATTTTGTACTGGACATATTTTGGACATGCGACTTATCTATTTATATATATATATTTTTACGCACATGGATGCGCTTTTATTGTTTTATATATGTGAGTCTTTTTATGATGATGTGGAATGCAATACCTAGATGATGTATTATTACACTTATGTGTGTATGTTTAGATATGATTATGCATGATGTTATGGTTGTATGTTTCCTATATGCGATTGTGAATGTGCCAGTTTAGAATGTCATTAGCCATTTGATTTGCTACACTATTGAGGTTTCTGGAAACATGTGTGAATGTGATGGAATAAAATGCTCTAACCATATGTTTAGTGCGCAGGAATTTTCTAAAGAGGAAGGGATCACATACCCGATAGTAGTTGTTCAACTAAGAAGCAAGTAGCTGGGAGCCTAAGAAGACATCGAGATGGTGAACGCCTAACTGGAGAGTGGAGGCCAAGAGGCCATTGACACCATCGTACTTAGCCTGGTTGTTGGTTGCGTTGCCCACGCATATTCCGTCGATATGGATCAACTTGTGCAATGGGGAGTAGATGACCCATGCAGTCGAGGAAAGGTTCAAACACCATCTGCTTGCTCTAGCAGCAAATCCCATATGCCAGTTTGAGGTGTGATCCATCTAGAGCAATGAGGGGAAACAATACATAAGACTCACTTTTGAAAAATGTGTAAAACAAAAAGGAGAAAGACTATATTGCAGGTTGTACTGTCATCACTCAAAGGGGTGACGTTAGAGGGAAATTCATTTGGACTTTCAGGGGATCAGTGGTCATTCCTTTGTGTGACATGATGAACCCTAGGAGACAGCTCGTTGGGACATGGAAAACACACTTGAAAGGGTTCAAGCAGATTTCATACTTACGACATCATAAGAATACTTTCCGCAGGTCATCTATGTGCTATGTTTGCTCCTGCGACCGCACAATGAGGTTGTCTAGACAAACCAACATGATGTGGGTGAGGACGCGGAAGGAGTGTGTCATGGCGCGCTGGTAGGTGGCTCCAGCATTTTTTAGGACAAAGGGAATGACTCGATACACGAATGTGCCCCACGGGGTTGTGAATGCAGTCTTGTAATGATCTTCTTTCCGGATCTGGATTTGGTTATATCCAGAAAATCCATCCATGAAGGAAAAGGCCTCATGTTTAGCGCATGCATCAATAATTTGATTGATGAAGAGTGTTGGGAAGTTGTCTTTGGGACACGCCCCATTGAGATCGTATAAGTCTATGCAAACGTGGATGGTACCCTATTTTTTATTCATGAGAATAGGATTAGAAAGCCAAGTGGTGTAGGCAATGGGGTAGATGAAGTTGGCTGTGCACAGCTTCTCTATCTCGGTTTTGATCGTGGCCACTTTGGAAGGATGGATGAGTTATTGCTTTTGATGTATGGGGGCCACATTAGGCCATGTGTCGATGTGGTGTTCCATGATGGATGGATCCAAGCCGGGCATCTCAGTGTAAGACCAAGTGAAGATGTCACAGAATTCTTGGAAGAGGGATTTTTAGGCAGCGACTTCTTCTGGGGAGCAGGATGCCCCCAGCATGATTTCTTCAACAACATCGGGATTGGTTGAGATTTTTATGATAATGGTTTGCGAGATGTTGGCCATGTTCCCTTCTTCAAAGGCATCTAGTGCCAGGATGGGGTTTTTGAACCAATCGACTTTTCCATGAATGAAAGCTTTGGTTTCCATGGAAAACTGGTCAGACTACGACACAAGTTCTTCGGGGAGGAAGAACGAGTGATGGTGCATGTTGTCCCATGGGTATTTCAGGGCGGTTAAAGATTCAAGTATATCCTCATAATTGCAAAAGCAACAAAGAGACAGGTCTGATGGACCATCGTTGGAGGTGGAGAAGAGTGGGTCAGTTGAACTGGACATCATTTTAATGGACATGGTGTCTGAAGAAGGAGGTTGGGGGTGAACTTCTTCGGTTAGGGTGATCTTAGACTCAAGGGAATTTTGACGGAGGTCGGCTAAAGCTATTCGAAACTTGGGCAAGTCTTGGCAATGGTGAGAATAATTTCCACACAAACCACAAAGGGCACAAGCATGGTTTGTTCTCAGTGACTTGTTTCTTACTGTTGGCACGCTTGGAAGCTTAACCACGGGGAGGTTTTCATTTGTATCCATGGTGTCCAAATGTGTGTAGATCATTGGGATCTCAAGGAAGTTTTGAGTTGGATGGACCTGTTGCTCATAGACGGTGCAAGGCGGGATCTGCTAAGGTTCTGCAGTAGCTTTTGCATTCTTTCCCCTGACCCTTTTCGAGTGGGGCGGTGCAGGTGCAGGTGAGGTGGTTGGTTTTTACAGGCCAGGTGGAGGATGAGAATCAACCACAATGGGTTGTATAGGGGTTAAGACTACTTGGGGCATTGGTGGTTGAGTTGGTGAATTAAGATACCACACGGGAATTCCCAATGTAAAGTTGGGTAGGTTGAGGGTGGCCATTACCGGCTTTCTCATGATGTCAGGCGAGGGGAAGAGGAAGGGAATTGTATGAACTGAAGAGGAACCCATACAACTCCCTGACAATTGTATGTGGGGATGAGGTTGTGGTTGTGGCTGCACGTACTGCGGCAGCTGCGGATGATGTTGTGGTTGCGGTTGGGGCTACGGCTGTGGTTGTTGTTTGGGTGCAGTGGTGATGGATGAGAGCATGCACAAGTTCACAGTCTCGTTTTGTGTTGGTGGTGGTGACACTAATGGGAAAGGAGTCATCACGGTGGTATGGGAAAACAACCCAGGGCCCACATTCAACAATGGGGAGGCTGGTGTGTTATCTACCATGGTGTTGATTGCAAGGATAACATTGGTGGGTGTCGTTAACCCTTGCAGATCGTGATAAGTGAGTTGATCAACTCTCATGATCTTCCCTTCGTGGGGGAAAATCATGACATGGAAGACAGTTGATGCGATAACTCTCATGGAATACATATAACTTCTTCCTAGGAGAAGGTTATAGTCCAATTGAGCGTTGACAACCTCTATGTCAATCAAAACTCTCTTCCCAGCTAATGTGATGGGGATGTGGGGGAGGATTCCTTGGCCTTTAGTGGGATGGCCATCATAAGCCCACAGAGTTGTGGAGGATGGTTGCAGAATTGGGGATCCAAGTTTATGCCATACTAGGGTAGACATAGTGCACGTAGATGCCCCCTCATTCAGTATGCACCAGTGCACAACAAAATTCTGGATAGACACTGGGATTTGAAAGGATATGGTTGATGGCATGCACAGTTCTCCATTCTCTGTGTTGAATGTGATCAACTTAGAGTCGAAGGGGTCTATGGCCCCAAGGGTGGCTAGTAAGGCTTTCCACTGCATTGGGCACTTTTTGAGTACCTCAAGAGCGGACATGGTGGTTGGTGTTTGGGCCAAATCATCCACGATGCTATAACTGATAACAGCTCTAGCCGTGGCATTATTGGAAACCCGACATATGGGGGGGTGGGGGAATGGGGGTAACTGAAGAGGTGCATTGATTATTTTAGAAGTTGATGCCGCTGATGTGTCAGCGGGTTTGGTGTTGGTTCCATACTGATTTCATGTAGTTTGTAGATTGACCTTTTCAGTTGTCATGACTAGCAGGTGGTGGACACCTGAATCTTCCATGGGAGGTGCCCCCGAAGTATTGGGATTGGGTTTGGGAGGGGGTGCGGTTGCCACCAATCCTTGGACTGGTAATGGGTTCTAAAGCATCATAGGAGGAGGTCCTTGTGGTGCTGAGTTGGGTTGGGCTTGGTTTGTTATGTTGGTGGCATGTTGAAACTCGTTCTAAATGGCCTGCTTAGCATGACCCATGAAGGGAAACTCAAATGTGTAGTTCCCGTAGACCTCATAGAGTGTGCATGGTTGGTTTGTACGCAACAGAGCGTTGCGTCTTGGTGCATTTGGTTGTGGAGGATTTTGGGTGGGTCAGTTTGCCATGGCATTGTTGGGATGGTTTGGTTGTTGACCGCCTCCCTATGGTTGATTATTGCCTTTGTTTTGGGGTCAGTTATTCCTAGCTTGCCCTTGTTGATTATTGGGGGCTGGCTGGTTGAGACGGTTTTGTTGTGAAAACAATTGTCCCAACGGAGCAGGTGGAGGAGGGGTGGGGGCTTGAACTGCTTGTACTAGTGGAATATCAGCCACGACCACATCCATGACTATAGTTTAGATGGCAATTTATTTAGGGTTACCACCATATATTTAATCAAACCAAGGCATTTCACTCTTTTACAATCAAATGAGTACAAATATTTATAAGGTCTTGTTACTTCTAATCCCAAACTCTCCACCACTCCTTTCGGCATTAAGTTGTGTGATGCCCCTGAATCTAGCATAGCATTGTGGACCACCTTATCATGCACATTTAAACTCAAATAGAAAGGGGGAACTTCTTCACTTTCTAAATTTTCAACCTTTGACCCAAACGAAATAGCAGGGTTATCATCGTTTAATTCTAAAATGTCAGATTGCCATTCTCCTTGATTTTTGACCATTTTTGTGATAGTGTTTCTGTATTCAGTGTTTCTCAATAACTCATTAAATGGAACAGAGATTTTTAACTTTGAAAGTTCATTTTGTAAATTGAAACCAGAACCAATTTTTACACATCAGCCGGAGCCGCCTGCTTTATTACGTTATCTCTTTGTACATCATTTTCAACCTCTTTATTTACAAGAGATTCTTTTTGCAGTTCTTTTCCCTTTTCTACATTCAAAGAACTAGTGGAAGGCTGATTTGGGTTTGCCTTTCCTTTATTTATGAGGACATCCCTATTCCTCAATTTGATTTTCCTTTGCACATCATCCATAGCATGTAAATAACCCCTTTGATACTGCTCGGTCTCCATTTCAAATTCTTCACTTCCATCTCCCTGTCCAAACATGTTATGCTCTTCCTCAGTAAGATATATTTCTGAGTCCTGTTCTCCAAAAAGATGAATCTCATTTTCAGCAGGATCTTCTTCATCAACAACATAATTTTCCGGGAATGGTGGACGAATTTGTTGTTCCTCTTGATTTCTTGGATTTCTTATGTCTCTTTGTCTGTTTTGGGGAGGAACCAGAGGATTCGGTCTTCTGAAATTAGGATTCCTGATATGAGGCTCAGCTTGTTCTCTATTGAATCCCCTATTATCCATAGTTAATCTATCCATCAACTTTTCCATGGTTTTCAACATCATTTCAAATTTGACATCATTAGTAGAAGAAGATGTAGGAGGCAAATTTTCTTCTTTTTTTCTTCTATCAATATCTCTATGTTTCATCTTTCCACTTGCCATCATATTTGCTTCTACTTCTAGAGCATCTATAAACATAGCAGCAAGAGTTGCTGATTTTCTTTATCTTAATGAAAATGCAAAGTCATTATCGAAAGCTCCAGCATAATGTAATTTGGTTGCGGCTGCAGAAGGTTTTATGTCCTCCGGAATGGAATTGTAAACCCTCATGAACCTGCTAGAAAACTCATGGACAGATTCAAAACCTCCCTTTTTGAGACTGTTATACTAATATTGGAGTTGCAAAGGATTCTGTTTATCATCCCACCTATCTAGGAAAGCATTTTGGAAAGCCTGAAAATTCACTATAGACCCATTCGGCAAATCTTTAAACCATTTCTTTGCCTCACCTGACAAACTTTGGGCAAACAAACGCATTTTAACATCTGGATAATCAACTTCTTCTAAGTCGATGAAATCTTCAAACTTGGCAACATGTTGTTTTGCGGTTACGTCACCCTCTCCATCAAACAAAGAAATTCTTTGGGAATAGTTCCGAGCCAGGTCATGTAGTAAAGGAGGCAAACACAAGGGAGCAAATCTGGCTGCCATTGGTCTAGGTGGATTCACAGGAACTGAAGAGCTTTGAGAATTTTGAGAGGTAAATGTTTGAACTTTGGTAGCTTGCTGTAAATCTCTCCAAAGGGAATCCAACAAATAAGATTCTAACCTACGAGGATTGAATTTAGTATTCTTAAGGTTAGACTCAGATTTGGTTCTCAACACAGTTTTCCCAGCGTTAACTTCCCATTCTGGATCAATATGAGAATCTTGAGATGATGATGCACCAAACAAAGGAAAACCTAACTTTTCTTTATTTTTTCTCTTGAATAACTTTTCTGGGTCTTCAAAATTTTTCAAGATTTTGGTATTAGAGTTACCTCGCGTGTGTCTTCTCGAAGCCAGAATGACTCCTTCAGTTCTGAAGAAGTTTTACAATGGAGTCACCAAGACAAATATACAACCTTTTTACTGTTAAAAATCCCTGATTGCCCACAGAAATATTCTTAAAACACTGTCATTCTCCCAAGGCAGATATGCACCTCCATTCCCCAGCAGCGGTGCCAATTTGGTTTTGCTGTTACCTTGGGATTTACCTTTACAACCTTGGGTACATTTTGAGTGCTAACACTCTTATTATTAGTTGAGCTTCTTCTTCTGTGTGCTCTTCCTAGAGTCTGTTGAAAGTAATCACTTCCTTTTATCACACATTATTCTAATGAATGAATCCCATGATCCTGGGAGGCCATTCAAGGTGGCTATCACCATTTCTACATTCTTCACTTCTTCTACCATTTCAAGTTGTTCTCTGATTTGAGAGACCCCCGTAAAGTATGACTGTATGGTCTCTGCATTCTGGATATTCACATTCTTCAACTATTTTCTCAAAGTCATATTCTGATTTATGTTCTTCCCTTCAAATGGCTTGGTCAAGGAATCAAACATCTCTGGTGTCTTTAGGGGAGACACTTGTGGTACAAGTTGATCCATGACTGAATCAACGATGATCTTCTTGGCCTTGACTGAGTCCTTCTTGTGTAAGGCGAGACTCATCTCCCTCTGGAACTGGAACCTCTCTTCTTATGTAGGTGTCCAATTCTTTTTCTTCAGAGAGATCAAATACTTCCATGCTTGAAAGTTGTCAACTTCCCCAAGCTTATCATCAAGCCAATGTGATAGATCACTTTGAAATGATAACCTCAAATGCAAATAGCAAAATATTAGATCTTACCGATTTGAGGTGTCCATCCTAGTTCCGGAGCTAGCTGATCTAGGGTTTTTCATAGAGACCCTAATTTTCAAAAATTGGAATCTTTCAAAACTGATTCGATATAAAAATAGATCTCTTCAAGTTGAGCTGTCCAATGTACTCCTTTTCTGAAAATAGTGGAGGGAAGCTTCCGGAACAGGAAGCCCTAGTTTTCCAATTTCTTCTATAGAAATTCCTGTTACTATTTCTGTGGTATCTCCAAAATTACTATTCCTCTATGTCTAAAACTTCTCACTGGGGTAGCCTCACATGTTCCTGATCTAACACCATAGGTTTCATCAGAATTTGTTTCACCAATTGGGACTTATGATCATTTTCCCAAGGTGGCATGTTACAAGACTGTTCAAAATAGTGAAGTTGTACGGATTGACATGTGTCACTATTTTATATTCTAAGGCTGAAGCTCCTATAAAATAAATTAAAGTCATTTCCCTTTCTAGAACATCTTCATAAATTTCATTTGGACCTCTGGAGCCCAAGATATATAAATTCTCCCCAGATGTCCTGTTTAGGGATGCATTCTGGAAAAGGCTGGAACCCTAACGTGGAGGGATCATATCTCCCAAAATATAGTGAATATGAGGCTGAAGTTTGGACACCATGTACATTGAGATTTTATCTTTGGAATTTGAAAATTTTAGCTCCTGATCCTTCTCCAATCCCTAGATATAGTGAATGTACCAAAACTTATCAGTTTTAGTATTTAGGGTTTTTCCAGCTCGGGGTCAAACTAGGGTTTGACTTTCCTGGAGTTTAACCCAACCAAAAATCTTGATCCAGGTCTCTAAAATTTGATTTTGATGAGGATAAAAATCCTATGCCAGGCTCACTCAAAAATTCCTCTTCTGTAGAAGGCCCTAATTTCCCGCACCGAAAACTGAAAATGCTCGGAATTGAATTCTACTTCGACAGAAAGATGCGCCCTTCAATGGAGAGTTATTCTAGTATAATTTTGATGATGGATTGTGGATAAAGACAAAAAAATTAAGAAGCCATAGCTTCTACAGCTTCACAATGTCTTCTTCTCAGGTTAGCTCTGATACCATGTTATATTTTTATTATTCAAGCTAGCATAATGATCTTAGGATCTTTAACTGAGAGAATAACATGCAAAGCAATAAAACACAGGAGACAAGAGACAGAAAGAATTTTCCTCAAGGAAACCATAAAGGAGAAAACCCTGCAACTTCCTTAGTGATAGAATCAACACCAAAATTAAAACCCGAAAACACAAAGAATATCTCCCGACAGCAGTAGTCTTTCTCTTGTCCCAACAACTTCTCCTCTCACTCTTGCGCCCCAATTAGTGAGTGTGTGTGTGATAAATAGAGAGGCTCATTCTCTAATTATATTCTTTCATTCACTTGAAACCCGATCCAACATGTTGTCCTCACTTAACAATTACATACTAGAGCCGACATCTCTAGGAGCGTTTGATAACCCTAGTGCTCCACAACTTATGGGGACTTTGCCTCCTTCGACCAACAAGGAGGTTTATCCTTAACACAATGGTGGGGACTATTGCCCTGACTTACAATGAATCACGTAGGGTCAAATTTTCTAGGATAGTCTAATAAACCTAGGGCCCCATAACTGTGGGGACTTTAACCCTTGACCAATAGGAGGGTTACCCACAATGACTTGACATGACGTGTTTACATTATAGAAACTTCCCATAATAAACATCGGGGTATGACATGACTCGAGTACATTACAAATACATCCCAGAATAAACATCAGGTTACAATACATAAGAAATACGGATGAATACATTTCGAAGTTACAAATACATCAACATTTAGTTGCATTGGAATGTGAATTTTAATGTTGAATTGTAGTCATATTTCTAGGCAATAGTATTTATGCATTTTTGTAGAACAATTACACATATTTTTTGGTAGTATATCGAATTTGTACAATGTTATATTAATTACTAATTCATTTAAGATCTAGAATATATAACCGCCCCAAGGATTGCTAGTAATTCTTTTGTTGTAGCAATTAGTATTTCTTTATGAGCATAATTATTTAGGTCTAACTGTTGTTGATCTGTTATGGTTTCAAATCTAATAATCAAATGATTTAGAATTGATGAGTCTACATCTAATGAATTAAATCCTCTGTTTTAAACTGTATCATGTATTCCTACATATTAACTGTGTTTTCCTATCTGTATCGATTCAATTTAAATATTCCTTAATTCCGCTTCTCGAATTTAGAATGCCGAATGAAATGATAATGATGGGTTATGGTATAGATCTGTAATTTCAATATTGCAATTGAAATCCAATTACATAGAGAAAACCTTAATTTGTTGTTTAAATCCATAATCAACTTGTCGCAGTTTAGATTCACGATTGTTAAACCATGTACAAAATGATGCAATCAAGAAAGGTTAAGCACCAAGATAATATTCACATCTAATTAACTTATAGTAAAACAAAACCCCAATTTTTAAACCAAAACCCTTTGAATCTGAAAGGTTAATTGTTGATCCGCAAAGGAAATGAGATTGACGGCTGAGATCTAAGCCACAATGGGATCAATGACTCAAAGGATTTGTGGAAGATGGATTTGTGGAAGAATAGTTCCAAAAATTTGAAAGGAAACTTGTAATATGCGATTCGCAAGGTTAATTGATGATTCACGAAGGGAATTAGACCAACGGTCGAGATTGAAGCTGCAACGAGATTGATGGCTCGTAGAAATTGATGGAGATGGATTTGTGGAATCACAGTTCAGTATAGTTGGTTGACATTCCCACAATTCGCAATTCGTAAGGCTAAAATCTAGATCCACAAGAAAATCGGATAAATGGTTAATATCGAAGCCACAAGGAGATCAACGAATCACACAGGTTGTGGTAAGCGGAATTCTGGAAGGAACAATTGTAAAAGAATTTAGGGTTTCTGCAATGTGCAATATGTATTGCAAAAATCATAAATTTAATCCATAAAATAATTTAAGGGTTCCATAAAATGCAATCCACATTGTGGAAAGCGGAAATTGAAAATTTAATTCATAAAAGAATTTAAGGGTTTCCATAACCCACAATTTAAATTGCGAAAGAGAAATTATGGAAGGGTAAAGTTGTAATAGATTATGTGTCTTCTACCAAATTCCGCAATCCACATTGTGGAAGCACAATTGCGGAAGGGTATTGTTATAGTGAAGTTATGCATTCCACAATTCACAATCTACATGGTGGAAGCAGAGTTGCAGAAGGAAAAGTCCGGCGTGGAAGGACTTCTACGAAAGGATTTTAAGCTTATGTTTTGGAACCTGACCAGTTACAAGAAGAAAGACAAATATTTAAGGACTATCCTTCCAAATGATTCTTTATATTTTGTGATGCCACCTGGCATCATCTGTAGAGTTAAGGACTCCATAAGGTGGGTTTTCAATAAGCACGAAGTCCATGGTTATATATGTTTATAATAGGGAATGAATAAATGGTCTGACTTAGGGAACATATAGCAAGTGTTGGTAATTGTTTGTATAGGAAATTTAGTAGGGTATATGGGTATGTTACAAAGAGATTAATATTTCCCTGTTACAATTAGGGAATTCAACATTGTGTCTATATTTATATGATTATAGTTTTTTTTTTAAATTTGAGGTATGCTACATATGGTATTAGAGCATGGTTACAACACTAGGATAGAATCGGCTCAACACTAAAGCTGCTACAATAGAAAACTAACTTCAATTTTATTTTTGTTAAATTCTCCTATAAACAACAAAAATAAGAATAACTACATTTTGCAGGAAACATGACAGATGCAAAGATGTCTACAGAAGAGGAACGCCACCTAAGAGATCCTTTAAATAAATAAGAGGGTAACTTAAGGGATGGAGAATTTTGGGTAGATCTAAATGATAGCCAGGATAATAAATATGAACTAAAATGAATTTTCAATGAGTTAAGATATGAATGAATAAAGGTTAAGGAAGATAAGGAGAAAATTCTAAAGGCTCAAGATGAGCTAAATACTATTATGTTAGAAAAAATCCATAGTGAATAAAAAGATAAAAATAAGGAATGTGAGCAAGAAATGCTAAAAAATGCACCATACAATAAATGTAAGGGTAGAAAGTTGGATTTTTCTAGCCATAAATCCGACACTTCAAGTGAAGAATCAGATAAACACCATAGGAAACAACTAGAGTCAAGAAAAAAAAGTGACAAGAATAAAAATAAAAATAAATATAGACCCTATGAGGAAGTATCTGGGGTGTTTAAGAAAAATAAACCACCCATGTTTAATGGGGAAATTGAGAAGTGTGAAAAGGAAAAGGCTTGGTTGTCTAGAATGAAAATGTATTTTCAAATATATAACTACTCAGATGAATCAAGGGCTAAAATGGCCATCTATAATCTGACCGAGAAGGAGGATATATGGTGGCAAGACATAATGAAGATTAAAGAGATAAAAGAGAGATATGTAACTTGGAAGAAATTTAATAAACTCTTTAAAAGAAAATACTTATCAGAACAATAGTATGAAGAAAAAGAAAAATAATTTTATGAACGAAAGTTAGGAGCCATGATGATGAAAGAACTTTGTAGTAAGTGCTTAAGCCTACTTCATTATGTTCCCTACATAATTGTCGAGAAACCTAAAATACAATGATTCCTCACTTGTTTGATCATAATGTTCAAAGAATGGATTGAGTATGACAATGCAAAAATGTTGGAGGAAGCTATGAGGAAGGAAAACTTATGCTATGACCAAAATAAGAATAAAAGGGAAAGTATACCTATAGGGAAAAATCAAAGGACAAATAATTTTGATCCTAGGAAAAAGAAAAATAAGTTCCATAAAAATATGGGAAATAACTATAGAGGGTATCAGGGTAATAATTACAAAATATTTAAACCCCAAGACTCTACAATAAAGAACCTACAATTGTTCTTAATAAAAACCTAGCACACAAAGAACTCGTAAAATGTTGGGAGTGTGGGGGAACACACTCCCAAATTTTGTTGTTGAGGATTCGATGTTAGTTCTTTCATATGAATTTGCTGATATCATATTTTTTGACTTATTGGATATTTATAAAGCTATATCAGATTATGGAGCTCAAGAATTCACCCTCCACGGTCCTGGAGCTTCTCTTCCTTTGGTCACATGCTCATCTCCTCACAGAACTAGTAAAGAGGAAGACATTCTGCATCTCCTGTACACTTTCTCCTAACACTTGGGGATGATTTTACCACTCATGGTTTTCTGTTCAAGGCTGCAATATATCAGTTTCTTGGTTTTCCTCACATGGTTCGAATTCTCAAGCAACTTTTCTCTCTCGTCAGATCATTTTAGCTGCTCTACATGGGTCCAGTTTTCACCGTGCAGTTTTTTATATTTTTGATTCAGATGAGTACATTGTTCTTCTTCCAAATAGGAATATTCATCCAAACGTAAGCACTTTTTTTGTATTCATGGGTTCACTTGAACAGAAGAACCAAGATACTGCTGTTGCATAGTGTTGCAAATAGCAGCAAAAATTTTTACAAGTGTTTTCAAAATTTGTATTTCTGCTTATTTTGACGGGGGGGGGAAGTTTCCCATGAGGTCTTCCCTTGTTTCCTCTGTTGTATTAAGCAACATTTTTTTACTATATTTGATATTGTATTGGGGTGACCTATGGTCTTGTTACCAGGGCCCATAGTTTTCCATGTTAGGATTCAGGGGGGGTGTTAGGATTATTAATTCTCGCTTGACCATAATCTCTATTAGATTAATTGTCCTAACTTAGGAACCTTAATTAATTATTTGGGTCCAGTAGTAAAATTGGGTCCTCTTAGCTTAATGGGGCCACATGTACCATTCACTAGAGTGTGGGGAACACTATTAGAGGTTAACTTCCACTTACTGCATGTGCATGCATCAGTTTGGGAGCCTCCTAAACCAATCCCTACATTTTAGGAGCCACTGGGAGTCCCACCACCAACCTACTTTAGTTAGTTGGAGTTAGTACTAGTCAGTCTTAGGTAGCCCTGAGTTACTTTCAGTTGTCTAGCACAAGATTTGCATGGATGCATGTGGAGTAGGTGCCTTTTCCCACCTACCACACTTAGTTGCACTCAGTTAACTAGCTGTCACTAATTGATGGAATTTTTGCACATCTGGGAGTTGATTTATTGGACTCTGATATTTATTGAGACACCATGAGTTAGATGGTCATTTAGATATAGTCACATCCAGTGGATAGATGAGAATCCATCCATAATTGATTCGAATTATTTTCCTATGTAAACTATTGTAACACTGTATTTTATTATTGTTAATGATACTATAAATTCCTGAGCAATAATTGTATGTTTCCTGTGTGTTGTTTTGTTTAGTTTGTATCTTCATTCTCCATTTGTTTCAAACATTATTAGACCTATCTGCTTTAAGATATAAATGGAAGTCAAATTCTAATATGGTATCATAGCCTTCTTAGGCAGGTTTCATGCTTGTTTCTTCACATCAAACATCAGAAGCAGCTGGGTGTCGAGAGGAAAAGAATGATTATAATAGTTCATATGTTTTAGTGTATTATTGCAGTGAAATTGACAGGTGCTACGTAGCTTGTGTGAAGTATTTGTATTCTTTCAGTCGGAGAAATTATGAAAACTTAGCTCAATTATAGAAATTATGAAAACTTAGTCTTTATTGTGGGTCTTTTCAATTTAACATGTTCAAACAGTACACTAGTAAATAGTGAAAACTTGCAATAACTACTTTAGTCATTGTTCCTTCTAAGTTTCCTATGTATTGGAAAACATCACACTATACTACATTGTTTTAAGTATAATTCATAATTCATTTTGATTGTTAAAATAGTTTTTATTAATAAATAATTCATGATTAGAACTAGAGAACGTGAAGGAAACCCTCTTGCAATGTGATTTTGTGCCTCACTTGACGCTAGATGGTCTATCAATATAGCTAGAAAGATGCCTATCATGATCCAGGGCTAGATCTAGAGGAAGGCACTCAAGGCAGACGAAGGTACTTGAGGAAGAGCAATATGATGCTAATCAAAATATATAGAGGTCACAACTACACAGTTTAGCTACCAATCCTACCATAGTGATAGTTCCCTATGCTAAAATGATCAAACCATACTAACATTGAAAAGAAAAGGTAATAAACAATAAGGGTAGATCCAAACAATTATCACAATCGAGATTAGCAAGTAGGAATGGATAGTTGTGTTTGCAACCAATTATAACTAGAGAACATGAAGAAAACCCTCTTGCAATGTGATTTTGCGCCTCACTTGATGCTAGACAGTCTATCAATATAGCTAGAAAGATTCCTATCATGATCCAGGGCTAGATCTACAGGAAAAAACCATGAAAACTGTCATAATACAGCACTCCAGTGCAAAGACTTTCAAGGTCCAACAAAATAACTCCTACTCTTTAGTGTTCATTCCCATTAAATCACAGAATCAATCCCTCCACAAGTACTCCAAAAAATATCACAGATTTATGCACTGCAGATATTTGTCCATTTACTCCTGTGTCATTCATCACAAGTCTGATTTTTGATGAGATCAAATAATGATAATAGCTGAACGATTTCGCTACAGAATCCACAGAAAACGACAGGTCGTAGCGGTCTTCTTGATTAGTTGCGTTGAATGATAAAATGTAGATTCAAAGGGTTTGAATAACATTGCATTTGGGAAGATTTTCTTTTCATCTGTAATATATAGATTATCGATGATATTTCTGAAGAATTAGAAAATTATCTGTTACATACAAGTTACACAACATGACCAGACAACCTTTGAAATCAATTGAAAAATTGCCTCCCAGCATTTGAAAAATTGCAAAAAAAAACACACAACGGAGAAATCTCAAGAAACTTTTCACACGCATTTACAGGGAGGCGATGCTCTTGATTTTTGAATGATGGAGTTACTGTACATGAAGTAGGAACAGAGCAGCGCAGTTGCAGTTGCTCAGCGAGCAAGGGATTGGTATGATAGCTTCATGTTTCCACGCTTTCTGTGCCTCGATTTTCTCAGTGAAACTGCACTCCAAACTGCGTTGAAGAAAGCCCTCTGTAGGAAAAGAAAAATATCCATTACATCAATGCTCTTGGATCCATTACACTAAGGAGTGAGCTAAACTTTTAGACCATTTGCATCTTTGTTGTCGAAATTTTGCTTGGAAGAGAATTTTTGAAATTTTTTTTGCTGAAATTACGATTTTCTCTAAAATTCCAATTTTGGTTGCAAAATAAATTCAATACTCTCTATAACTACCCTCTGTAACCCCTGACTCTATAACTCCTGATTAAACACTCCTATTATACAATTTCAACAAACTAAACTACAATTTCTAACAATTCTTACCCAATTTTCGTCAAAGTTTTTCAACAAAAATAGTTCAAATGGTCTATAGTATAGCACTCTCCTAATCCAGTGAAAAGACAACAATAAAAATAAAAAACTTACAAAAAACCATGCAGGCCGTCGCAGTTTTCTCAAAACCCATTTCCTCCTCGGCCTCTTCTCTACGGTCCTCAATCCGTTCCTGTAATATTCAGAGTCCGGAATAGGTCTCAGATCCTTGGCATCCCATGAGCAAATCATCGTTTTATTTGATAAACCCTCATCACTAACACCCACGATAGCCAATGCGATTCTTGCATTGAAAGAGTTATTTGTTCGAGTATTTTCATTCACCTCTACCCACAACTCCTCTCGATCCATCAAGAGCTCCCCGCTGGCCGAGCAGGACGAAACAGGAGGAACCGAATTAGGTTTCGGCTTGTGCTTTTTAGGGTTAGACTTTCGGCAAACGCTGGTCAAGGTCGAAGCTGCCTTGGTTCGCAACCTGTGAACTACATCGTCGGGCGGACCCAGGTCTCTGAAGGGCAAATAAGCAGGCTTAACATCCCCATTCCATGGCGATGGTAGCTTGTAGTCCAATGATGATATAACAGCGCCCGGGATCTCTTCAAGTCTTTTCGTCTCGACGGAGATAACAGCTCCCTTCTCTTCAGCGCTGTAATATCCCGAGCTAGACCTGCTGGACTGGTTCATTACGTGAAAGGACAAAAATAGTAATAGTAAGGCCTGGAAGCAGTCCAGTCTTAATGTTGACAACGATGGGGCTCTGCAGACATGATTTGATGTTGGTATTAGGCCAGACGATGGGGCAGAGGATAGGGACAACAGCTGGAGGGATGGGCTACAGTACAGCTGGAAGTTTCAAAAAAATCTGGCATCCCAAAGTGACTTTGTCTATGAACTCTTTGACCTAAAGGGGACCCACCCTAGCCAACTGGCTTAACTAGCATGAACGTACATGCTGGATAAGCTCAGCCCTCCTAAAGCCCTCCGCGTCGGTGGCACTCCACCGCCATTCGAAAGTCGTTGTACACGTCCTACCCCCCGAGTCCACCTCATAAATCGCCATTCTCTCCCAGTCCGAGAAATCGGATGTGAGCTACAATGATATTGGAGGGTGCGACATACAGAAGCAGGATATTCGGGAAGCTGTGGAGCTTCCATTGACAAATCCTGAGCTTTATGGGCAGATTGGTATTGACCCTCCGTGGGGCGTTCTTCTCTATGGCCCTCCAGGAACGGGGAAAACCATGCTTGCTAGGGCTATTGCCCCCCACACCAATGCTGCCTTCATTCGAGTCATGGGCTCTAAGTTCATTCAGATGTACCTGGGCGACGGGCCCAGGATGGTTCGTGATGAGAGTGACAAAAAGGATTTTGTTCCTTATGTTGTATTTATGTAAAAAGCGATTTTATGTAAGCAAAAAAAATGTTTTGAACTTTAGAATTTGTTAGTCATATTTAAGTAATGTATATAATAATTATCCTTTATTAACCATCTAGTGAACTAATCCTAGCCATTAGATTGGTAATTAGGTGGTTAGTTACTAGAATTAAAGTATAAAATAATGATAAGGGACAAAGGAGAGAATGCTCCAACAAGATAAAAAGAGAATATTGAAGGATGGAGTGAGATGGAAAGAGAGAGTTATACCCCATCTAACCCCTAGAATGTTATAAGTCCCTCAAGGCCCTCCTCAAAGTATTAAAAGGCCTAGTATGGAGGATGACTTTCTCTAAGGAGATAAGGCCAGGGAGAGCAAGGACCCACTAATTGAAGGGCCAAGAGGGGGTCCAAAGTGGATTTGAATGAAGATGAGTGTATCGTAGTGGAAGTAGAGGCCACTAGAGCATGTGAACATGATATGGAGCCATGTGACTGAGTGGTCAACACTTAGGGTCCTCGAACACCAACCTTGAGGTTAAAAGCCCCCATAAAGGGTATTCAGATGTGCCATTGAGAGATAGTACCCATAAAGAAGGAACAAAGGTCCCATCGATGGCCACCATTTCCCTCTCTCCCTTGGGTACACCTAAAGGTGCACTGGGCACAAGTGCAACGTAACACTAGCTCCAACCGTGGGACAAGTTCTCTTCCTATGAGTGCTCGAAAAGATGTGAATCTACTGGTACCTATAGACCTACACACATATTACATGTCTGATAGATTAAAAGCATATAAGGGTAGACACTTATGCCCTGCCTTGTTCACTAAATGAGGGAAAAAACTAAGAACAATAAAAACTATCTAGACAATAAAAGGGTATCAAATGCAATGCATAGAAATATCCCTGATGTAACTAACTTGACCTAAACCTAGTATCCAAAATCAGTTAAGTAAAATAATACCACCAATATAACCATTTAAGTAAGAAATTCATACATGGCATCTTACCTTTGTCCTTTAGTGGAATCTAGGATAACACCTCATTGATGATATGTTGAGTAAGTACCAGGATCTTCATTGGAATGAGGAAAGAAAAATGGACCATCTAGAATATTTCAAACTGGTTCAACAAAGAATCCTCACTTCGACAAGCTTTGTTAATCCATGCTTCTAGTGTACTTATGTATGGGTCCCGTCCATCATATCGTGATGTTAAGGAAAAGTTTCACTTGCAATTTATTACCAGACTTTGATCTAGAAAAGCAGTTGATAAAGCAGGTCTTCACATATCTTTATATGCCAACAACAACCTGTCCTTACATCCACCTAAGACTTTCTTTGGATACACATGTATATTACTTATCTTCTTCACAAACAAGTTATTATTCCAAATGATCCTTGAAATTTCGAAATTGTTAGGAGAATATATCACACTTTCATGCTTCAAATGAAAAATAAACAGTAAACACTATGAAGCCGAGGAATAAAAATGATACCTATCCACCTACCTACTTTGACCTTGTTGAAATGGACCATCAAGTACTTACCAAGCTATGGTATTAAGGGCTGCACAACTTCTTCAATACTCCCCAAAAGATGATGCAGGGAATGAATAACTAACATCTACATAATTTTAACCTATGTTTACAACTAACCCTTAGAGCCCTAAAGTTATAACCATATAAGTACTCCTAAAAGGACATAATCCCACAACCAATGTGCCTAAAATTGAGCCAAGAGAAAATGAAAACCTAAAGGCTACCATTCAAGCCATAAACATACATCATTCACTAGCAAGTAGCAAAGAAAGATCAAGATGAAAACCCTAGATAACTCCTTGTGCATGTTTTAAGCAAAAAAAAGTAGCATCACCTTATCAAGAGAATTGAGCCAAACAAACTCCAAGCATTGATCATAAAACCCAGAAAAATTCCTTCCTCAAGAGGTGCGCATCACATCCAAAGAGCCCTAGAAGGGTAGAAAAGTAACATTGTGTTTTATCACACAAGTGATGTCTTTAAAATGAAATGGAGGAGATTTATTTATATGATCTCACACTCACTTTTTAAAATATCCAGGCCTACATGCCTTAAAATAAGTCAACTTGAAATTATAAAATGTCAACTAAAAATTAAAAGAAAATAATAATAAAGTAGCCTAAGGTAGACTTAAGGTAGGATACCTAAGGTATTAGTACCCCCATGTGCTAAAACATGCTCAAATAAGAAAATCACTCCGAATGAAAGGCTAGAGTGAGCTGGAGGGAGGGATTTATACCCCATCTAACCCCTAGAATGTTGTAAAACTCCCTCAATGCCCTCCTCAAAGCATTAAAAGGCCTAGTATGGAGGATGAATTCCTCTCAGGAGATAAGTATAGGGAGAGAAAGGACCCACTAATTGAAGGGCCAGAAGAGTGTCCAAAGTGGTTTTGAATGAAGATGAATGTCTCATAGTTGAAGCATAGGCCATCGTAGCATGTAAACATGATATGAAGCCATGTGACCCAGTGGTCAACCGTTAGGGGCGCCGAACACCAACCCTGATATTAAAAACCCCTAAAAAGGGTAGTCAGTTGTGCCATTAAACCATATTACCCCTAAAGGAGAACCAAAGGGTCCAACCATGACCACCATTTATCAACACCACCCCTCTTGGTAGAAAAATTGGCCCTCTCACCCTGGGGTATACTTGAAGGTGTACTGGGTACAAGTGCAATGTAACAATGTCCCTCCCCTTCAAGCAAGTATTATCCTCAACTCATTAAATATGGATGTTTCTACATAGAAAATCATCTTCCCATGTGGCCTCTTCTATTGACAAGTTCTTTCAATTGATGAGTTACTTAGTAATTGTTCAATATTACACTTTCTTGATCTGTGTTTTAAGGATTGTTTCAAGTTTTTGTATGATTTCCCCTTGTTCATTAACCTCTAGTAACATATTCCAATATGGTAACTTATTTCCAATTACCCTTTATAGGAAATAAACATGGAAGACTTGATGCACACATGAAGATGGAGGCAACTCCAATTTGGATGCCATAATTCCAATCCTCTACAACTTCTTATAGGGACAATAGTAATTGGATGCTAATTAATTTTCCTTTTTTTGGTTCTTGAGGGACATATGTTTTTATGGTTGTAGTAAAAACACAACCCATTCCTCCACTTAATATTTCATTTCACTATGTTGTTAATATGTTGTTTGTTTCATTATACTTTTTTGCTATAGGTAAGTTATCCTTCAATAGTTGGAGTAACTCGTGTTGGTGTCTATGTGATCCTCCACTACTTGAACCTTATATTTCTTTGATCCATAAACTGTTTTGGATATTCCACTATATTAGTTCATCATAATTAATCTTACAACTTAGTTCATTATGTTCATTTAATTTCCTAAAATACTGAATACAATGGAAATGAAAGAGAAACTAGACAAAATAAGTACAAGATCCACACAATAACACAAGATATACCCTTGGAAAACCCACTATGGGGAAAAACCCAGCCACAAATGAGAACTATGCCTTTCTTTTCATATCAAAATGAAAATAAAAAGGAAATTGTACTATCTATGGAGTTACCTATGACTCTACAACCAAACCAACTACTACATGAACTCCTATCTCCTATGTTATTCCCTGACATCCACTCATGTGTTGTTTCTCAACTATGGAACAATACAATAGATCAAAAAAATGACTTTAATTTTATAGTTTTTTCATCCCTCAAACTAATTAGGGTCATGGATTTGGCCCTTATAGAATGTTCTTGACGGTCTATATATGACTAGTTTCACATGTGTGAAAAATGAGAGGTGATGTGGTATCTACTTAGTGCCATGGTGGTAAACTAAATAGGTCAACTTGTGGGAGGAATACATTTTTCTTACAAACTCCAATTGAGACAATCTCTTGACAGATGGAAAGGTCTTGGAGTGTAAAATCACCTCATGTCCCATGGAGTGGGTTTTTTTACCTAAAAAAATCTATTTAGACCCCTGAACATTCCCTAGAACGTTATGGACCCCAAATTTGCAAAATAAGTCCTTACCATAAAATGGCCCTACAAGCCAATTCATTCAATATTTTGAACTCAAAATCTTGAAGTACGTGACAAATTATAATTCTGTTAAGAAAGCATCTTGAGTTCTCAGGGAAAGGGGAAGAGTAATTGAAATTGACTTGGCTCTATTATTCTTCTTGTTTGTTTTTGGTGGCTTGGCTTCTATTCTTCTTCTTTTCATTAAAGAAAGAGAAGAGGAGAGAAAAACTTGTTACATCAATCATGGTTGCACAAGATCCAAATTCATGGCTGACATTGACATGAGTCTCGCTTCTGATCCCCTTTCACATTTGGACCATCCAGAATCCATGGACGAAGAAGATGTGTACATCCAGTGGAAAAAATTATAGAAAGAGATTGAGTTCCTCTAAATTCAAGAAGAATACCTAAAGGAAAAAATAAAAAACCTGAATAAAGAACTCGTAATTGAACAGGAGGAGGTGAAGAAGGTCCAATCAGTCCCTTTGTCGATCGGGAATTTCCTAGAGATGGTATATGAGAAGCACAGAATCATTGCAAAGATGTCGGGTGCGCCTTACTGTGTGAAAGTTTTGAGCACAATCAACAGAGAACTCCTAAATCCCTCCATGTCAGTGGTCCTCTACCGCCATTCAAAATTCATTGTGCAGGGCCTGCCCCCCAATTCTGCCTCGTCAATCACCATTCTTTCCCAGTAGGAGAAACCAGATGTGAGCTACAACGATATTGGAGGGTGCAACATAGAAAAGCAAGATATTTAGAAAGCTGTGGAGCTTCCATTGACTAATCCCGAGATTTATAGGAAGATTGGTATTGACCCTCCATAGGGAGTTCTTCTCTATGGCCCTCCAGGAATGGGGAAAACCATGGTTGCTAAGGTTGTTTCCCACCACACCACTGCTGCCTTCATTTGACTCATTAGCTCTGAGTTCGTTCATATGTACCTGGTGTTGCTGCTGCAACTTTTCTCCCCAAGTTTCTTAAATTTTGGGCCCCTCCTTATCATTTAAAGTTGTTTGATCTCGTGAGGTCTCGCTTTAACTTTGGTTGGTTCTGAATATCAGATTGCGGCTTGTTTTCAGAGGTCGTTTGTGTTAGATTTTCATGTTGGATCGCGGGTGTGAATTTGGAGAAGTCAAATCTTTGTCCTTTAAGGCCGCCTTTTCGCAGGAAGAACGACTTTAGCTGTTGCTGATCCTTAACTGTTCAAAACACTTAAGTTTTCTTGAATCTTTTTATGTTGAATCGGAAGCTCCAATCCTTCTCCCTTCCGCCGTTGTGGCTGCCAAAGCGGTTTGGCGTCCGAATTCTAAATTGCCCCGACTGCCGACGCGCATTGATCTTTATCCGCCTTCTGCCATTGTGGCTGGGAAATCCATTTGACGTCCGATGCCCAAACCGTGCCGACTTCTGATTGAAGCGTTTCCCGCCTACGTCGAGTATCTTTATCCCTTTTTTCTGTTGCGGCTAGAAAAGCCCTTTCACTTCCGACATCAAAACTTCTCGACCACCGATTTAGAGCTTTCCCACCCAAAACTCAGTCAAGACTCTTTCCAGATCTAAGAATGCACCTGGCCATTTTCTTGTGGCTTAGCCATTTCAGATGGTAATTTTAATGTTTAAAACACACCAGTCCAACAAATGATGCCAGTAATTGATTGCAGGTGAACTTCGGTGGACTCTTGTGGCAACCACGGTGTGAAGGCGTAGCATGATCAAGTCAAAGACAGCCAAGTTGTAAAGAAGATAGAGAAGGAAAAGATAAGATCGAAGGCAATAAAAAAAAAACTCAGATCTGAAAGGACCGGCATTTATTCAACTAATCTCGAGCATACGAAGAGAAGATAAAACATTAGCAGCCTGATGAGGAATAGAAAACGTTCGAGAGACTGGAAAGTGACACGTTGGGAGACAAACCAAACAATCTGCGAAAATAGTTTAAATATTGTAAAGATAGGATGGAGAAAGGGCTTTTTCCCTGAAAAATTTGTAAACTCTTTTGCTTGTAAGAGGAACTACTTCGTTTTACAATCTAAAGGTGCAACTTTTGCCGCTGGAGAGAGCGAAATGTGGAATGTATCAATGCGACTAAATGAATAATGTTGAAGAGGAACTATTTCATTTTCAGTTGTGTTTCATTTACTGTGAGAGTATTTAACTTCCTGAACCTATGTTCTTGTTGAGTGTTCTTCAATATTTTTTGGGATGTCTTCCACTGTGATTAATAAATGTTGTTCATAAAATAATCGGCTATCTGGTTGTTTAAATATCTATAATTGTTCATGCGTATTGAATGGAGTATCAGCTATCTGTAACTCTTCAAAATGCACGTACAAAATGTATTACTCACCAATGAATGATAACCCTGCTCCCTAGGGATAGTTTAGGTAGTTAGTTTATTTTGTGTTATGTTGTATGTGTTTTGGGTGCTTGTGAACCTTAAGACGAGAGGTAAGAACCTGCGCATCACATTGTGACTGTTCCTTGCATCTTTAGCATCCTGCATTGTTAGTTAGGCACTTGCATATCATACATTAAGTTAAAAAATACAAAATTCACGGTGGACTGGGCCGCAACCGGTAAAGCCTTTGTTTTGTTACTTGACCTACGGTAGTCAGACCGCAAACCGGATGGATTCCCTGTACCAAACAATCAACGGGCTAGTTGGGAACATTGATTGGGGAGAATCCCTTACTGTTGTCTCCTGCGAATTGCAGGTCCCAACAATTTTGGTGTGAGAAGGAGGGCCGCCAGTGCATGGCTGGCCGAGGAAACCCGTTTTCCCGAGAATATTCCACCGGTAACAGTTCTGAAAGCAGTGGGTTTCATAATCCAATTCCAGAAGAAAGAGAACATCTATATTCTGTTGACAATGAAATTGTTAATGATCTGAGAAGACACACCAGGGCATACGTAAAGAAGATTGGAGGATTTCCAGTCATCCCTGAACTGCCCAGAAGAGAGTATAAAAGGAAGGATCGTCCTGAAGTGGAAGGCTCAGTGCTGGTTGGAGACTGGGAAGAGCTTGTAGAAACAGCCTTACAGGAAGTTGTGCTACCTTTGAACCAAGAAGGCCCAGAGACCCCTCACAGTTCTCCTACTCATACTCCAGTTGGTTCACCTCCTCACTCCCCACCCAGACTCATGGCAGGAGTAAATGCTAATCAACCACCTAACCCACCAAATCCACCACCTGTATGGAGGGCTAGATCACCATTAAACCTTACACCTCCTTTGCATGACCTACCTCAAGCCTTTGACAAGAGGTTGCCTAAGTTTGATCCCAATGAGAAAATACTAGTAGATGATCACCTACAAAGATTTTACTTGGCAATTGAGGGATTAAGGGCCGGGGAACATGAAGACGTGGTATGCAAACTGTTCCCGCATACCCTCAAAGGAGCCGCAACGTCATGGTACTTTGGATTTCCTGCTAACTCTATCCCTGATTGGGATACCTTCGAAAGAATGTTCAGAAGTAAGTATGCAACTCAGAAAACTCATGCAGCTCTCATGAAAGGGCTGTGCATGTTGAAGAAAGAAAGAAAAGAAAAAGTGCACAGTTTCACGCAAAGGTTTGTAGCATATCTAAAGAACTTCTCTGAAACAGATAAGCCTTCAGACAAAGTTCTTATTGAATACTATACTTCATCTTTAGGCCCTGATTTGGTCATGTTTGCCAAAGGTAGGGCCAAGCCTACTCTGACAGAAACCTATGAAGAGGCAAAAGTGGTGGAAGCTGAAAGAGAGAGAATTGAAGACTATCCAGAACAGTCTGGAGAGAAAGGTATAGGAAGAAAAGCCTTATCGTTTACCAAGCCCAAGGAAGAAAAGTCTCCAGATTTGGAAAATATGGCCAAAATGATGCAGAAGCTTTCCAATAAAATCATATATATGGAGAAAGAAAAGGAAGCACAAAAGTTTTATAAGCCATATTATAAGAAAAGAGAGGATAACCACCAATCTCAACCTCCTCCTCACAATACTGCATCTATGAACTTAACAGAGGTAGGCTTGGATAATTTTTGTACATTCCACCAACAGGCACATTCTGAGAAGAATTGTCCATAGTGGATAAATTCGATGACGTTGGTCATGAATCAGCTGTTAGATTCTAGATTGACAGAAGAGGGAAATGAGGAAAGAAAGGAAAATTCTGCTTCCACGTCTACTCAAGAACAGGAAGAGGAAACCATGGCTTTATGGAATTCTGTTTCACTATATGATGCTGAAGAAGAAAAGATGCAGGGGTGTAAGGATGTTGTGGAAACCAACGTAGCCACCAGGAGCCAGGGGTCGGTTAAAGAAGACAGTCTTATACTCCCGAAGATTAAAAGGTTACAGAGAAATATTAGGAAGAAATTTCAAAATAACTCCTTGGCTGATAAAATTCCAGAATTCACTATCACCAGCCAAAGTCCTAGACAGAATGATACAACGTCCAAGACAAATGAAGGTAAGGAGAATGCTGATAGGCCTCATCCCACGGAATAGTAGATGGATTATGACATTGTGGAGGATTTAAAGAAGATAAAGGCAAATGTTCCACTATTCGAGATGTGCAAAGTGCCGCAGCAAAAAGAAAGGTCGTTGAGAGCCCTTGAAACATCAGATGAGAAGACGCCCACTAACAATCAACCAGAAGAAGAAGAAGAGATTGGAGAGAACAGCAGTGGAGGTAAGTCCAAGCACAAGCACCCACCTTTCCTCCTTACTTTTGAAATCTTTAACTACAATGTACATAATTGCTTGGTAGATTCAGGGGCAACTGTTAATGTCATGTCGATATCTGTCTATAAAAGAATCAATGGGAATCCTAAGCCATCCCCGTGGAGAGTAGTCCAGTTGGACAGGACAGATGTGAAGGTAATTGGTGAGATGGAAGATGTCCTAGTTCTGGCTTCAAATGATAAAGTATGCCAGGTCATTAACATCATGGTGGCTGATATACCAGACGCGTACGGCCTTATCCTGAGCAGAGACTGGTCGGCCAAACTTAATGGATATTTTGCTTCTGATTGGTCACATATATGGTTGCCATACAAAGGAAGTCCGAACCAGATCAAGATTTTAAGAGAGCCTCACATGAAGTACAATGTTACCTGACTTGAAGAGAAGAATGAACCTGTGGATTCTGTCTTGGGAAACTATTTTATTGAGTTGGAACCACGTAATTACCAAGCAGAAGAAGCCAACAACACATCTGATACCCAGCCTGATCTCCTTCGATTCTCACAGGCTGATGAGATTGACTGTAAAATAGTAGAATTAGCAGTAGGAGTAGATTCGTTTTTAGTAGTAAATGATTTTTGGACTTTATTTTTCGATGGCTCTAAGACATTAGAAGGGTCAGGGGCTAGCTGCGTCCTAATTGACCCATAGAAGAATAAACATTTCCTTTCATGTAGATTAGAGTTTGAGTGTACTAATAATACAGCTGAGTACGAAGCACTGGTGCAGGGACTAAAGAAGGAAATTGAATTAGAGGTAAGTAATCTAAAAGTTTTTGGGGATTTTGAAGTTATTGTGAAACAAATCCAGAATCAGATACATTGTATTTCTCCCCACTTAAAAGCTTACCAGAATGAGGTATGGGATTTGCTGAAATATTTTAATGCATTTAAGATTATTTCAATTCCAAGAATAAAAAACGCAGCTGCTGATCTATTGGCCACATCAGCCGCTAGACTCGTACCCACTAATAATCGATGTTCTGTTGAATTTCTTTTCAAGCCCTCTGTACCTGATATGATTAAAAACCTATGAGTATTCGATGACGACCAGCAGATCATAGAATGTTTAACTAATGATGAGGTGTTTAAAGGAGCGATCATAGACGATGAAGAGCATCAGGCTGAGATGAAATACGATAATTTCATTCCTAAGGAGTTAGAACGTTCAAAAAAATGTTCGATTTAAACGAAAAATTCAGAAGACCACCCAACGTGAAGACCCACAGCTCATCGCTATAGTTCGAGCTGATAAATTTGGGGACTAAAATGGCTCCTAAGTTCGTAAATCTCAGAAAATGTTGTTCACTAACAGAAAGAGACAAATTCATCAGTCTATTTAAACAATATAGAGATGTTTTCGCATGGACGTATGAAGATTTGAAAAACGTATGACACCAGCATCATCAAGCATGTCGTTCCCATTAAAGAAGGCATCAAGCCATATCAGCAACCTTTGAGGAAAATGCACCTGAAATTGGAACCGCTGATTCAAAGTGAAGTGAAGAAGTTATTGGACGCAAGAATCATCTTCAAAGTCAGACACTCTGAGTGGGTATCAAATATGGTACCAGTAAGGAAAAAGTATGGGGAAATCAAACTCTGCGTGGATGTCAGGAACTTAAACCGTGCATCAGATAAAGATAACTATCCTGTGCCACCCATGGAGCAGCTGCTATAGATGGTTTCAGGGTCTGAACTATTTTCATTATTAGATGGCTTCTCTGGCTACAATCAAGTATTAGTAGCTGAAGAAGACAAGTTAAAGACAACGTTTAGAACTAAATGGGGAACCTTTGCCTATAGAAGAATTCCTTTTGGGTTGATTAATGTTGGAGCGACATTTCAGAGGGCTATGGACATAGCTTTCCGCGGATTGATTGGACGAAGTGATGTAGTGTACCTTGACGACATTACAATATTCTCAAAGAAAAGAGAAGAGCACACATTTCACTTAAGGAAAATTTTCGAACGTTGTCGTAAGTACGGCATTTCACTCAATCCTAAGAAGTGTGTATTCGCTGTCACAGAAGGAAAGTTGTTGGGCCACATAGTTTCAAAGCAAGGGATCTCCATAGACCCAGAAATAATTAGGGCTATTGAACAAATCCCCTTGCCCCATAATAAAAAGGGGATGCAATCCTTCATGGGAACCATAAATTTCGTACGAAGGTTTGTGCCTGATTTCGCCCAGACTGTTAAGCCGTTGCAGCAGATGGTTAAGAAGAATGCACAATTCAAGTGGACTGAACTTGAGAAGAATGCTTTCAGCAAAATTAAAACTGTTGTTGCACATGCACCTTCCTTGAAAAGTCCAGATTTCGATAAAGACTTTATTTTATATACTTTTGCATCCGATGATTCGCTAGCAGCTGTGCTCACCCAAAAGGAAGAAGGGGGGGATGAATTCCCAATCTCCTTTATGAGTACTAGTCTACAAGGGGCTGAATTAAACTACCTAGCCATTGACAAGCAAGATTACGCAGTATTTAAGGCAGTGAAGCAATTCAATACTTATATATTAAAAAATCGAACCAAAGTGATAGTCCCCTACCCAGCTGTAAGATCCCTTCTCATACAGAAAGAGTTAGGATAAAGGAGGGGCAACTGGGTAATAGCTCTCCAAGAGTACGACCTTGAATTCAAACCAACTTCTATATTGAAAGTTCAAGGGTTGTGCAAAATGATGACTAAAAGTGGGAACAATGAAGAACAAGCCTGGGAGGATGAGGTCGAGTTACATGTAATGGATGTATGTCCTTTATTTACAGCTCCCGAGTCTTGGTACAGAGACCTGGTGCATTACCTAGAGGCAGGGATGTTACTAGAACATTGGAATTCCAAGCAAAGGAGAGTGCTACGTCTTAAATCAGCATCCTACCAACTTGTTGAAGGAGTATTATTCAGAAGGAATTATAATGGGGTTCTCCTCAGATGCTTAGAAAAAAAAGATGCAAAGAAAGTAATGTCAGAATTACATGACGGTCCTGCTGGAGGACATTATTCAAGGGATACCACAGCCCACAAAATCCTCAGGGCAGGTTACTACTGGCCTATGCTCTTTAAGGATGCACATGCACATGTCAGGAAATGTGATATTTGCCAAAGGTGTGGTGGAAGACAGCCGAGAACAGCAGCACCCCTAAATCCTATGATGATCATGGAACCATTCGAGCAATGGGGGCTAGATATTATTGGAGAAATAAAACCGAATTCTTCTCTCCAACACAAATACATTCTGACTGCAACTGATTATTTCACTCTCTGGGTCGAATCTATCCCGTTGCGCAAGATAAATGAAGACGAAGTCATCAACTTTCTGCAAGATCATATCATGACTAGGTTTGGAGTTCCAATTTCGTTAGTTTTTGATAATGCTAAATACTTTTCATCAATTAAATTAACTGCTTTTGCTCATGATAAAGGAATAAAATTGCATTATTCTGCTAACTACTACCCACAAGGGAATGGCCTAGCTGAATCCTCAAATAAAAATATGATTAGAATCCTAAAGAAGACTGTAATAGAAAACCAAAGGAGTTGGCACTCAGCACTACCAAACGCCCTGTGGGCTGATAGAGTCACCCCCAAATATGCAATAGGAGTGTCTCCATATACCCTGGTCTATGGTAAAGAAGCCATCCTTCCTCCCAATATCATGCTACCATCTTCCATACTAGCTCAAGAGTCTAGGGGGTCGGATGATGAAGTTTTACAAATAAGAATATATAATCTCCTGAAAGCAGAGGAGGCTAGATCTAAAGCCAAAGAACACTTTAAGCAACAACAAGAGTCAATTAAGAGATGGTTCGACAAGCATAAAGCTGGGACAAAACACTTTGAAGTAGGAGACTTAGTCCTCAAATGGGACCACCCCCATGATGAGAAAGGAAAGCATACCAAATTCCAGCAGTTGTGGGTAGGCCCTTTTCAGATTGCAGCCAAGCTTGGTCCTTCTACTTACAAGTTGCAAGATCTGCAGGGGTGGGAGGAGAACCTACCAGTAAATGGTTTGGTTCTCAAGCATTATTTTTCCCGAGTTTGTTTGAATGCTTCTGTCTTGTATATAAATAATTCATCTGGCCATCTTTTGAGTCATGTTTTTAGTTTGTTTTGTTGATTTCAATAAAGGGAGCAAACCTGCGGTCGCATGAGGAACATCCGAAATTTCTGGGTTTGATAAGCATTTTGGTATCGGACTGTGTGTTGCTGTTTATATGAAATAACTTCTTCCAGTTTAGCAGTTTTCTCGAATAGCTCTGTGTGCATTGAAGTCCTACTTAACCCCTGTGAAATAAACCGGATTCAAAGAGTCCGGAATACTATGTTGAGGCTCCATCCACATCACACTTAAATGTCTAGGGGATGACAGCAGAGGACCCATGGAAAGAAGCAAGGTGAATAGTATATTAAATATAAAGGATCCCATGCCAAGAAACGAATGCCAAAAGGAAGATAAGAATCAAAGAACTCCTATGAACAGCATCATACATCAAAGCAGATGTTGAATCATAAGTACGAAATTGCCGAAAGATCCTCTCCGTCCATGAGCTTAAACTTGAAGTACACTACTGACACAAAAGGACACTATGGGATAAAGGATCCTGAAATAAAATTCAGTAGGAAAGGCATGTAAGCAAACTCATATGAAAAGGGACAAAAGTCCAAAAGCACAAGAAAAGTGTTACAATGGCATGGGAATGAGGAACAAACGAATATTTCTATTTACCATATGCTACAATCCTGTGGTGTCCGAAGCTATTAGCCACCTAAAGACAAAGGTAATAATGAAACTCATCCTTTGGCCTCAGCATAGTTATCTGGACTTGACGATTCTGGTTTTCACTCTCCCTAATTGGACTGACATCAATGATTAAGGGTACACACTTCTGTCATTTGAGAAATCCATATTGCTGGAAGAATTCGAAAGGATGCATTTATTGTTAGACAGTCTGTCACTCAAATATTAATTGCCCAGAGATCTAGGTTCACCAGGTAATCGCCAGTTGTTGCTGCCACAACTTTTCTCCCCAAGTTTCTTAAATTTTGGGCCCCTCCTTATCATTTAAAGTTGTTTGATCTCGTGAGGTCTCACTTTAACATTGGTTGATTATGAATATCAGATTGCGGCATGTTTTCAGAGGTCGTTTGTGTTTGATTTTTGTGTTGGATCGTGGGTGTGAATTTGGAGAAGTCAAATCTTTGTCCTTTAAGGCCGCCTTTTCGCAGGAAGAACGAATTTAGCTGTTGTTGATCCTTAACTATTCAAAACACTTAAGTTTTCTTGAATCAGGCATCTTTTTATGTTGAATCGGAAGCTCCAATCCTTCTCCCTTCCATCGTTGTGGCTGCCAAAGCGGTTTGGCGTCCGAAGTCTAAGTTTCCCCGATTGCCGACGCGCATTGATCTTTATCCGCCTTCCGCCGTTGCGGCTGGGAAATCCATTGACGTCCAATGCCCAAACCGTGCCAACTTCTGATTGAAGTGTTTCCTGCCTGCATCGAGTATCTTTATCCCTTTTTTCCGTTGCGGCTAGAAAATCCCTTTCGCTTCCGACGTCAAAACTTCTTGACCACCGATTTAGAGCTTTCCCGCCCAAAACTCAGTCAAGACTCTTTCCAGATCTAAGAATGCACCTGGCCATTTTCTTGTGGCTTAGCTGTTTCAGATGGTAATTTTAATGTTTAAAACACACCAGTCCAACAAATGATGCCAGTAATTGATTGCAGGTGAACTTCGGTGGACTCTTGTGGCAACCACGGTGTGAAGGCGTAGCATGATCAAGTCAAAGTTGGCCAAGTCGTAAAGAAGATAGAGAAGGAAAAGACAAGATCGAAGGCAACAAAAAAAAACTCAGATCTGAAAGGACCGGCAGTTATTCAACTAATCTCGAGCATACGAAGAGAAGATAAAACGTTAGCAGCCTAATGAGGAATAGAAAATGTTCGAGAGACTGGAAAGTGACACGTTGGGAGACAGCCCAAACGATCTGCGAAAATAGTTTAAATATTGTAAAGATAGGATGGAGAAAGGGCTTTTTCCCTGAAAAATTTGTAAACTCTTTTGCTTGTAAGAGGAACTACTTCGTTTTACAGTCTAAACGTGCAACTTTTGCCGCTGGAGAGAGCGAAATGTGGAATGTATCAATGCGACTAAATGAATAATGTTGAAGAGGAACTATTTCATTTTCAGCTGTGTTTCATTTACTGTGAGAGTATTTAACTTCCTGAACCTATGTTCTTGTTGAGTGTTCTTCACTATTTTTTGGGATGTCTTCCACTGTGAGTAATAAATGTTGTTCATAAAATAATCGACTATCTGGTTGTTTAAATATCTATAATTGTTCATGCGTCTTGAATGGAGTATCAGCTATCTATAACTCTTCATAATGCATGTACAAAATGTATTACTCAACAATGAACGATAACCCTGCTCCCTAGGGATAGTTTAGGTAGTTAGTTTATTTTGTGTTATGTTGTATGTGTTTTGGGTGCTTGTGAACCTTAAGAAGAGAGGTAAGAACCTGTGCATTACATTGTGACTGTTCCTTGCATCTTTAGCATCCTGCATTGTTATTTAGGCACTTTCATATCATACATTAAGTTAAAAAATGCAAAATTCACGGTGGACCGGGCCGCAACCAGTAAATCCTTTGTTTTGTTACTTGACCTACAGTAGCCGGACCGTAAACCGGACGGATTCCCTATACCAAATAGTCAACAGGCTAGTTGGGAATGTTGATTGAGGAGAATCCCTTACTGTTGTCGCCTGCGAATTTCCAGGCCCCAACACCTGGGAGACATGCCCAGGATGGTTCGTGATGTGTTTCACCTGGCTAAATAAAGTGCACCTGCTATCATATTTATTAACAAAGTTAATGCAATTTCCATGGCCCGCTTTGATGCTAAAAATGGATCCGAACGGGAAATTCAGAGGATCCTCATGGAACTCTTAAGTAAAATGGATGGCTTTGATCAGTCTATGAATGTGAAGGTGATCATGACTACTAATAGAGAAGATACATTGGATCCTGCTCTTTTGTGCCCTGGAAGAATTAGTAGGAAAATTGAATTCCCTCTGTCTGACAGAAGGCAGAAACGCCTTGTTTTCCAGGTTTGCACAGCAAAAATGAACCTCGGTGAGGAGGTAGATCTGGAAGATTATGTATCTCGGCCTGATAAAATTAACACTGTAGAGATATCTGCAATTTTCTAGGCAGCCGGTATGCATGCCCTACGCAAAAACCGATATGTTGTTTTTCCCACTGATTTTGAGAAGGGCTACAGAGCTCACGTTAAGAAACCAGAAACGCAGTTTGATTTTTACATTATCCAAATCCTAACAGGGATTCATAAAAAAAAAATTTAGAGGAAAAAATACCAGTCTTTGTTATTCATAGGAATCAAAAGACATATTATACATATACCCTCTTTCTTAACAGAAAGGAACAATAAGGCCAATCAGCACATAGACATACAAAGATCATTCCTGCAAAAACATCCAACCAACAGAAAGACATAAAAGTCTGATCATAGAAGACATTTCTCATCATCCCTGATATATCAGGTCAGAAAATGCTGTGAAATCGGAGGTGATCCCAAACAGACATTCCTGAGCAAAACTTGCTGGCTGAAAAAGTCTCATACATGACAGACAAAGCAGAAAAATTCAAATGCTAATAAAACAAATGGGGATCAGCAGCTAAAAAAGCATAAATTGGCCATGTTCTATGACCATTCCATCCAATGATTCAAAGAAAGTTCCATATCCCATATCCAAATTCAAAGCCTGTTTGGAGAGGCCATCAGCCAGCATGTTATGCTCACGATATATATGCTTGAAGATCACAGGAGGGACAAGATGGAGCATATTTTTTATTTCATCACACCAATGCATCAGAGAAGGTATATCGAGGGAAGAAATTTCGTTGAGCCATGAAATAATAACCATAGAGTCACCAAATATCAAGTTAATGGGAAGGCCCATCATCAAACTCACTCTTAGAACAGCCCACGGTGCCAATAATTCCGCTCTTGTATTTGTGCTACATCCACAGCCCAAAGAGAAACTAAAATAATGATCATCATTTAGGTAGATCACAAAACCTGCACCTCCTAAATTCTCAGCAGCAGCCCCATCAAAAAATCCACAAGGAAAGACCTTCTGTGGCTTAGGACCTATAATCCGGTTTTTTATGAGGTTTATGAAGAACTGGATAAAGATTTAAAAATTCTCAATCCTGAAGATAAGAGGCTGAACTGAAGGCTTCCAATTCTCAAAAAGACATTTATTCCGAAGATTCCAAATACACCAGAAAGTAAAAAGGGGCAAATATCGAAAATTAGCATAACGCGCAGTATTAGTGAACCAATGAACCAGAAGGGATGGGACTGAGTTGAAAAAGGGAAAAGAGAACCCAAATTGGGCTGCATAGTAAGAGAAAATAATCACAGTGAAAGGGCAGAACAAGAAAAGATGTTGGATATCCTCGAAACTTCTCTCACATAGAACGCAGCAACTCAGACCATGAAACCCACGATATTGGAGCTGCTCCCAGGTAAGAATCTGGCCTTTATCCAATAGCCAGATGAATCAGGCTATTTTTGTGGGGATATTCAGAGTCCAAAGTGAATCAATAACAGGGTTTTGTACCTCTAAACTACTACTCGATGTGATACAATCGTATCCTTTGGCTGCAATTAGTGGTCCAACATAATTGCAATGTGACCATAGAAGTGTATCACGAAGATCCTTTAGATGGATTATGCTATATTCCATCCCTCTAACATAATTTTCCCAACAAGTTTTCCAATCTCCACAAAGGTCGATATCCTCAGCTGTAAACCAGTACCCTGAAGCAAAGGAAGTTTTATTCCTAGCTTGAGATAAGGTACAAATCCCATTGTCTTCCAAATAAGCTCTTAAATCACCTGGGAGAATAAAAGAGATGCCCAAACCAACAACATGATCCACACCCAGATGAATATCTGAACCATTTCCAACTTTCCAGAGAATCCCGTTTCCAAACCAAGGCAAGGTTAAGAGGAAGCCTTTCCATATAACTGAGGCATTTCGCATCCTGAAACATTTCTCTCTAAGCCATGAATGTACAGGAAGCTTCTTCATATATTTAACAGAGAGTAGATGGTTCCAGATGTCGTTGTTGTTTAAAGCATTCCAAAAACTCTTCAACCTCAAAGATAAACTGAAACTAGGGAGATGTTTGATTCCCTAGCCACCTAAAGAGATAGGTCATGCGAGAAGATGCCAATCCACGAGGTGGAATTTTTTTTTCTTTGAAGAGGAGCCCCAAAGAAAAGAAAAGATCAATTTTCTGAGCTTATCCAAGATTGAGGCTGGAATCAGGACAAGGGCCATCTAGTAGACAGGTAGCCTTGAGAGAACAGATTGAATGAGGACTAGACGACCTCCAATAGACAAGAGCCTATTAGTCCAATGAGAGATACACTTCTCAAATTTAGATATAAACCAATGCCAATCCTTGACCAGATATCCCGAAGGCTTGAGAAAGTAACCAATATAATTGAAACCCTAATTAAGATGAGAAGACCTATACGGAAGGAGGCCTATTATTCTACCAAGAAGGGAAGCATCTAAGTCATTATGGAGAAAGCAGGATTTTTCCAAATTTATACACATGCCAGAGGCCTCATAAAAAGTGTCAAGTAAAACTTTGAAGGCTATCCATTCCTCAAATGAACCCATACCAAATAAAATCACATCATCTACAAATAGTAAATGAGTGAGGAAGAGATGAGACAAAATTTTGATTCCTTTGATTTTTCCATTTCTCTTGGCATCTTCAATTAGAAGGATAAGACCTTCAATAACCAAGATGAACAACAGGGGGGACAATGGACAGCCCTGCCTGATTCCACGTGAAGCCGAAAAGAATGTAGAAGGAGATCCATTTACAAGGACAACAAAATTTGCAGAAGAAATGCATCCCATAATCCAATTCACCCCTACAAGAGGAACCCCAATCTGGATAAGTATAAGATGGATGTAAGTCCAATTGACCCTATCGAAATCCTTTGTCAAGTCCAACTTGAGGATGAGAGCACATCTCTTTTTCGTTTTGATAGAATGAAGGACTTCCTGCATGATGGCTACTGGCTCAAGGACCTGATGGTTCTTCAGGAAGCCAAATTGCTGAGGAGAAATAGAGGAGTCAAGGAAAGGTTTGAGTCTCAGAGCCGCAACTTTAGAGATCAGCTTATAACAAAGATTGCAGAGAGAAATAGGATGAAAGTCAGCAAAAGAGACAGGATGTTCAACTTTTGGGATTAAAGCTAAAAAGGTGGAGTTAAGGGAAGGAGCCACACTACACATGATTCTAGAGGATTCCACCAAATTGACAAGGAGAGGTCCCAGAAGATCAAAAAAGGTTAGATAGAATTCGACAGGCCAGCCATCAGGGTCTAGGGCCTTATCCATTTTGAATTTTTTAAGGCCCCCCTCAACTTCCGAAAGAGTGACAGAACCAGTAAAGGCCTTTTTCCTTTTCTCGCTGATATAGGAAGGAAAAAGACAACTAACCTTAAGCTGAGCAGAAAGATTTTTCAAATGATCATCAGCAAAAATATTTTTAAAATAGTGAATCCCAAGGTATTTGATGCTTTGATAATCCAAGATCCAGTGACCCTCCTCATCTTGTAAACTCCAAATGGAATTATGGTTTTTCCGAGCCGATGCTACCGCATGGAAGTATTTAGTATTGGCATCCCCATTCGAGGCCCATGTAACTCTGCTTTGAAGTCTTGCAGAGTAAAGCTCATAATCTAAAAGCTTTTGAAGATCATCTTTCAGGGACATCAGTCTGTGATTCTGTTCATCATTTAAGATAGTAGATTGAGAAGAATGGAGAAGAGTACTAATTTCATCCTCCAAGTTAAGCGATTTGTCCTTCAATTTTTTAGACTCAACTTTTATCCAAGGCTTAACTTTTTCTTCCAGCAAGCGAAGTTTGTGCAAAATATCATTCATAGCATCCATCGAGGCATCCGAATGGATAAGTGGCCATTCAGTTCGAATCATATGGATAAATTCCTCCTTTCCTAACCAAGATTGATTGAATTTGAAGGGATAAGCGCAAGGGATTTGTTGTTCCAACCATTCAAGCAAAACTAGGAAATGATCAGAAATCCCACATCTATGAGCCCAAACCCTATGTCTAGGGAGAGAGCTAATGAGCTGATCCGATAGAAAATAGCGATCAAGTATTTTGGATATGCCTTCTTCCCCATCCTACCATTCCTCCAAGTTGGTCCTGCATAAGAGGGGGCCACATCCACTAATTGATGATCAGAGAAGAGTTTGGAGAAGAAAGGTCCCAAGGGATCGAGTTGTGCTCTAGTGCCCCAAATTTCTGAGGCATTTAAAGTTAAGTTCAGATCACTAGCGAGAATAAGATTGGGCAACGGGAGAAGACTTCCAGAGGCCACGGCATTCCAGAATGAGTCACGATTAAGATAAGGGATGTAACAATTAAGGATAGATAGAGAGAAGGACAAGCCACGAATCGAATCTTTAAGCAAGATACCAGCCAGAGTATGGAAAGCTTTACATCTGAGGAGCTTCGGATTCTAGCTAGAAAGAATTCCCCCCGAGAGACCATTAGAAATGAGAGCACAAAAATCCCAACCCGGACACAGCTTTGAAAAGGCAAAAAGAGCAGAGTAAGAGCTGGTCATGGTCTCCTGTAGGAGCACTACATCAGGAGCAAGTGACACTATCAAATGACGAAGGATTTTTTGTTTGGATGAACCTCCCAACCCTCAGACATTCAGGGATAGAATATGCATCAGGAATCAAATTGATGAGGGGTCGACGCTCTAAGGACCCTTTGTGATGAAGTGGTAGGATTCCGAGCCGCAATATTTAGTTTAGTAGATAAAGGAGTATAACGGGTGGGAGCAATGGTCACAGCATCCGGAGGAGATTTTTTTTTTTTCTCCTTATAGTGACATTTTCAAACCGGATGGAATCAAGGGGGAGAAATGAGGGAGACAAAGGAGACTTATCAGAAAAAATAGTCATGGATTTTTGTAATGCTGGGTCTGCAAAGGATGGGGAGGTGACTGGGCTGTGGGACTGAGAATCCAAAGTCAAATGACTAGTGTTAACTAGAGGAGGAAATTTCGAGTCATTAAAGAGAGGGTGGGGGGAGACACCTTCCAGATTAGGTGTATGTAATGTAGAGGCAACAGGAGGGGTGTAGGCAGAACAAAATGCATCAGAGCATAAAGCTTCAAAATCCCAAGAAGGAGGGCATGGAAGATTCACAAGAGAAGGAGAGGGAGGAAGAATTTCGGGGGAAGGGGGATCTAAATTTGATGGAGGTGGAAGCAATGGGAGAGAGTCACTAGAGCTTTGAGGAGGGATGCCGTAAAAAGCCTCACAAGGGGAAGAGTGAACCAAATCCAGAGAAGAAGTTGGATATTTTGGAGAGCCTCTTTCATCAAAGCTTCGTGGGGGGATACAAGACAGATCCTTACGAGGGGCAGAAGGATCTAAAGACAGAGGAGTGGCTGAAGTATTAGTGGAGCCTCTTTTAACATCAACCGAGTCCATCATAGCTAATTCTAAGTCTGAAACATCTTTGAAAAGGGAGCATGCATTTTTTAGAATTCCAATGGATGAAACCGGAGGGACTGAGGACAATCTTACCTGGGAATTCATTTGATCTGCTAATGGGGATAGCTTTGCTGTAGAAGGGAGTTGATGGCCTGGGGAGGTAGAGTCGTGAAGAAAAGACTGGCAATCCCATTTCAGATGGCTTGTTTCTCAGCAGTAACTGCATCTGAAGGGGATGCATTGATAGTCGAGCCTTTGTGAAAATAGGCGCTCCCGATAGAGAATTTCTACATCAGCCGGTAATCCTTTTGAAATGTCCATCTCTACTAGAAATTTGGCTATCCTCTTATCATATGAATTCATAAAATCATCTTCAACAGCCACAAAGTGGCCTATAGTGTTCCCTATGCCCTCCAGAAGCGAACGATTCCACAGCGGGAAGGGAAGCCCAGGCAGCAGAGTCCACAGATGTCGTTTTTTAACCCTTTCTTGAGCTGGGTCAAATTGAAGATTCCATCAATCTAATACGAGAGATCCTTTGCCCACTCTCCACAGTCGATTAAGGATGAATGTAGCATGGGAATCCTCTAAGAAAACAAAAACTATCCAACCCCGAACCAGAATACTGATAGCAGGAACGTATGACAGGAAGGGTTTCCAATGTTCGGTGGCCCAAGCAAACCAATATTTATTATCCATGGAGGCATATTCCAGTATTCCAATGAGCGCGTGAGAAGTTAAGGCTTCCACTCTATCCAGGTAGATATCTCGACCCACAACGTAGCATAGTTTTCCTTCAAGAACCTTATATGCTTTAGCATTTCTTCTACGTCGAAAGCGAGCAGTACCTCCATCTGCCGCATCGTTGGGAGACCCATCATGGGTTTCTGACATAATGATCGAAAGGAGGAGCCCAGAAAGTATTCGCTAGTCAACAAGAATCCAACAAAGCCAATGATGGGAGGCAGATAAGTCTCAAGCAGTCACCAGAAACCCAGGATGCAAACCCTAGTTAGGGTATGACAACAGGAGTCTACTAGGTTTAGTTGGTAGCAAAGACCCAAATCATACCAACAGGACCTGAGAACGAAATCCAAAACAAGGACAGACCAACCCCTTAAAACCAGGAAGAGTCATGAATGGACTCACAAGTCAACAAGAACCTGACAGTATTGAGCCGCAAGCAATCACAAGAAACCCTGAACTTAAACCCTAGTTAGGGAAAACAAAGGGAAGTCCGAATCAAACCCACAACCCTGAAAAAGACAGTCGAATCTAGGACATCCAAGCCCAAAAAACAAGGAGACATAGAATCTTCTATCACCTGGACAAATTAAACCAACACTGACGTCGAATAGGGAGGGTGACGGAAAAAACCACACAGCCACACAGACGAAGGTGAACAGAAAAATATGGCTAAGCCAGAACCGACATCTTATATACAATTCCCACTTATTTTAGACTGGTTGGTACCAGTCCTCAACTCTGAGGATGGACTCCAGTCGTCAGTAGTAGCTGAAGGGATAGAGAAGGATAGAACAATAGCCATCAAACCAAGGAAAAAAGCAAGAAAGACATGGACTGATAACCTAAAAAACAACGAACTAGATAGAAAAAACAGGGACAAGGATCTCAAAAGAAGGGTTCAATAGGAGCAAACCGAAACCAAAGGAACGAATCTAGAAGATACAGCAATAAAAACCCAAGAAGAGGACTGCCGGGGAACGCCATCAACCTGCAAACCCTTATTCCTCCTGCAAACCCTCGGCGAGGTCGCCATCAGTTCCCGCTCTACATCTTACCTAGGGATTCATAAATTATATGACTACATAGGCAACGTAGTTTTCCAATCTGAATAATACATCTGAATAATACATCTACTTCAGTTTTTTTGGGGGTGACTCGTAATTAATTGTATGAGGCCTGTGTGAACTATCTAAAAAATATTTGTGAGTGTTAAATTTATGTGATTTAAGCTTATAATTTTTTAATTTTATTTTTTCCACCGTAATGTATTATCCCTGGACTCAAAGGTGGCCTATACAAATTAATTAGTACTAGATCTCAGCTCTTGTGGGGCCTCATCACTTAATGGTAGTGCACCATAGCCCTTTCCCTAATAATTATGTGATTGTTATATTATGATATTTTTCATTTTTTTAAAGAATAGGTGAATAACATTTATATGACTAAAAACAACCATGTTAATAATATTAATATATTAGGAATAGGATCATATGTTATTGGGCCACTATTTATGCTTTTTCATCTATGGACAAGAATGATACAAGTGTACTCTATAAATTAATTCTATGGGCATCTTCAAAATTCATAATTAACAAACTTAATGGCATGGTAATTTGTAGTCCATGTGATAGTGAAACTCTATCTAGCAACTACAAGTCTAGTTAATGTGCACAAGGTTTAGTCAAACTACATTTTACAGGTGGGAGTTGTGTGACAATCGAACTTCTATTAAACTCCTAATAAACTCGGATGGTAATGAATGTGTTGTTCTTGTGACAATGGAACTCCATTTGGAAATTAGGAGTCTAGTTAATGTGCATTAGGCTTAGTGGAACTCCATTTTAACTCATAGCTATTATATTAACTGCAATATTTTTATGTTAAACTTTTAAATTAACTATTAGATACAACTATTAGATTCATGAACCCCAATTTCCAAGCAAGATTCATCAACTAGAGTTCCAAAAACCAAGCAATTGCAACTACAAATTTATCGACGGATATGATCAGCCACTGAGGATATTTTTCATAGTAAGATAAAAAAATTAAACAAATAAATAATATCTTTCAATCCGTCAATAAGATCGGATCCCAAAACAAGGAGAAAACTCCAATTTCCAAGCAAGATTTCCTTAACTAGAGTTCCAAAAACCAATCAACTTCAACTGTAAATTTATCTATTGATCTAATGAGCCATGGAGAGTGATATTTCAGAGTAATATATAGCTATTAACACATGAATGGACATATTTTCTAGTTTAGAAATCACAAATTTCCAAGCATTTAAACCATCCGATCTACATCCAACCATTGACACAACTACAATGCTCATCAACCGAAAATAGTTATGTTATGGAAAATCGAAACAAAATATAAACATATGAACTGAAAAAAATAAATGACTTATCTTATGTTAGTAGGGGGTTCAGAATCAGTTAGTTGCACAGCATTGGGGATGCTACGCAAGCCTAGAAGACACCGCGCAAGACAAAGATAGCGTGCAAAACGAAAATACTAATTTTGAATATTTTGTCACTTTTTGTACTTTTGGACCATATTTTGTGGATATTGGTCATTATTTGGTATAATCAGTTAGGAGTTAATTAGAAGTGGACCATGAAAGTAAAGGCGCAAGCCTATAAATAGATGAAGAATTGTGAATGTAGGAATGAATCGATGCGAGAGAAGCAATTGGTTATGATCATCGATCTAAATATTTTCTTTATGACTAAGAGTTAAAATTGTTGTCTGTTTGGATCTGTGATTTACTGCGCAGAAGTAATATGAAGAGATGAGGATGATCTAAAATACTATTATCTTTTCTTGTATTTTTCTATTTCTGCAATCCAATGGTGAGTATGCATGACATGGATCTATGATGCAATGTTTACTGCTTATGAATGATGTTATCTTCATAGATATTTTGTGTGACAGTATGGTTATTTATGTTATATGATGCTTCTTTTATGAATATATGATGTGATCTGTCAATTAGTGATGATGAATGGTTCTGTGAATGATTAAACAATTGGTTAGATCTGATAGATAAACAAATGAATTGTTGATGCCCATAGTCGTCTTCATTTCTACGAAAACTTGGTTCCCTCATCCCTCCCTTGAACATCTCATGTGAGACTTCATCTGCTCTTCAGGTGTTGCTGGACAGGGTAAAACCTATCTGGATCGATTATTAGGGAGATCAAGGTGTTGGCCACTCTTCCTAACTTGCGTGACCTAGGTTCTGCGCAGCTCATCAACCCAACAAATACCCGAGATACCATCCCGACAGAGCAATCCTCGTCGGGAACACCTGCGAAGCAGGCGTGGTCTCACCTGAGATATCTCTTCAATGGGTAACCATTGGAACCATGTTTCCATGATTGTCGAGGGATTATAGTCCCTTGGCGTGCAGCCAAGGAGCTCAACAAAGGCAACAAGATGGATGGACGGAGGAGTATGCCTTGCGCAACTGAGCACAACTATATGTCATCGCATGCAACTTATCCTTGTTCTCAACCTCACAACTGGCGCAACCTATGCGGTGTATCTGACTCGTACTAACATACCATCTGTGACTTAGGTCATGACTTAAGACAGAAACACACAAGCCAATATATACATATATTTCAATGACGCATTCCCAAACATTCATCTACTAATTATAGTATAACATTAGACATTTAATCAATATTTCAGCATGATACAGAAATCAAATAACACCCATTCACATAAACATTCACAGCATTAATCATCCATTCAAACACAAGAGATAACGTGGAAACCCATTTGGTAAAAACCACCAAAGTGCTCTTCATCTGGCATGAGAAAAGGATATAGCACCTTGCAGTCTGTAGGATGCATACTGACCTTATGATATGTCTTTATGACTCATACTTTCGGTTCTCATGCTCTCTGGTTTGTTCTTCTACCCTACCTCTACTCCTAGCGGCTTGCGCACATAGCATCCAGAGCCATGGCTCAACAGCCTCCTATCGCTACTAGACTCTTCCTAAGTCTTCTCCTCTTCTACTCTTCTACAAAATTATAGGCAAATGGTGTCCTTCATAATGGATCACCATTAACATCAAAACAATCACTATTAATCACTAACCTGCTAACTATTGAAAATCCAACTATCACTAACCTAAAACATAATTATGACCAACCCTTTTACAATTGAATCCCTCCTATTTATACTAATTTACATGACCATGCATGCTCGACTGCATACAGGAAATCTGTTAACTATCATCATCAGCCGCTCCTCAAGCTACAGCTGTGGTGATTACAACTTGACATGAGGCACTATCAGCCTAAGTTACAAATATTCCCTCATATGTGTGTTGCTGTAGGCTTACGCCGCCTTAAACGACCATGATCTGCACCTGTCACTTTCCTATCATTATCACCTGTACGGTCATGCAATCAATTTTCCTTCATCACATGCCTTTCCATTCTTCCTGCACTAGTCCTTTGCTTCCTTCACGAACTTCCTTTCTTTCTTTTGCGTGCGCGATGCACCTTCTTTTTCTTGCACATGAACTTCTTCCTCATGCTCCTTTCCCAAGCCAACACACGACGAGTTGAGTGTCGACAGAGTGGGACCTATGTCGACTGGTTTTTGTTAGTTGAGGTTTGAGCCAACATATTAATAATGTGCAACTAGCATCAACTCGACCATGATTCACCCGGCCATAGTCACTTCTAAGCCAAATATTCGTGTACGAACAACAGAACACCCCTGAGTTGAGGCCATTGATCCAAAATAAGAGGTGCACTCAGGAATAGATCAAGCATCTGTTTGTGAACCTACAACGCTACTCCTCACCACCTACTTTCTCTTCCATCTCACTACTAGGTATGATGGTAATCCCTTCACCACCTAGGTCCCTCAGGACATCACCATTTTCCATTGGGATTTATGTGTAGGTCCAGGATGGAGACAACAGTGGACATGGAGGAACTACTCAATAATTGTATAAGCTTACCACAAATACCATACAAGATCACAGTGCTTCAACCACAAATTTTCATTCACATAGCAGAGCATACATGCCCTCCCAAACTCATAAGTTTACCAGCATCTCAACATCGAAGGTCTGAACAACCAAGAATATCCAACCATAATCAACAACCTTAAAAAAAGAACCATCAACAAACCAAAACAAGGATATCAACCATTGATTTATACACCAAATAAGGTAATTCTAACTCAAGGGGATCAAATCAAACCAATTGAAGGCAACTGGAATCAATCCAAGGGGGTAACTCAACCACAAGTGGTTAACTCTAATCCAACCCAAGCAATTCATATTTCAAGGAGAGTGGCTCCAAGTCACTCCACCCAACTCAAATTTATGTGTGGAAACATCATACATGAAGAGGAATCAAAATTAGTGAGGTGAGGTGTTACACAAACAAATGCATCTTCCCAAAACAACAAAGGAGGGATTGCACAAGGATTTACCCAAATTTTGAGGTTTCTAGGTTAAAAACAACCAATGAGGACACACTTGTGCAAATGGGGGTTAGAAAACCAAGTGTAACCTCCAAAAAGGAGTTACAAAACCACCAAATGGGCTCAAACAACAAGTGGAATATACCCCAACACAAAGGAGGGTGAATTCACTAAGGGAGGCTCGCTAAAACATGAGTTAGGATCAATAATGTCAATATAGGCTAACTAATCAAAAGTTTGGTTCATTGTAGAATGTATGGGTGACCATAAAATAATAAAGTCACTACATCATAAATACAAAACAAGCTCAACCAAAAAAGTTATAAAGTGCTAAGAATGTCCCCATCCCCCTCACCTTGTGGATCTAGTCCTCCCATACTCTTTTGTGGTCTTTGAGGTGCCAATTATTTTCATTAAATAATTATTTACAAAATAATAATAATGTCTATAGGTCACTAAATACTCCTTGTTTCAACACATTGTGCCACAACATATGAGGCATTGCATTCCCCTCCCCTTTATACAATGCATCACCCTTGATGCATATTTCATAATTTCCTTTACAAAAGGATAATATACATGCCCATACATGCCATAGAAATATAACATCTTTAAAAATATCACATACATGACCATACATGCCTTATAAAGATAACATATTTCTAAACATAATACTTCCCACTACCACTAACCTTCCTCTTTGTCTCCATTGCCTAAGGGAAAACAAAGATTATTAGGGTATACTCAAGGAAGAAAGGGTCAGGCTTCAAGCCTCATTACAGGCCTTAAAAAATCATTACTATGCCTTAAATATTCAAAAAATATACATCCACCTAAGAATCATATTTCATTCACTCATATTATTAACATTAGGTATAAAAATATATGATACATGATATTCTTTAACAATGATACTTTATTTGTTAGGATTAATTAATTTTCCTTTGTCCAATATAGTCTATTTTGTCATCTTTCCTAACTTAGGAAGTTATTATCACTGTACTAGAGTATGGGGGACACACCTAGAGGTTATCTTCCACTTACTACATGTGCATGCATGAGTTTATGTGCCTCTTGGACCAATCCCTAAATCATAGGATCCCACTCTAAGTGCCACCAGCAACCTCCTTCAGTTGGATGTGGTAGGTAAGCAGTTATGATGAGTTATCCTCCAATTACTTTCAGTTAGATCACTATTAGTTATCCTAGAGCTAGTTTTGCATGTGTGTAGGGAGTGTGGCACCTTTTGTCCACCTACCTCATCAATTAAATGATTGTAGACTTATTTAGACATCCATAGTTATGCTAGTGAGATCCAACTGATTTTTCCACACTGAGTTAGCTAAAGAGTTAGTTAGAGTTGGTAGATTTGAATCCTACCCACTATATTCGAGTTCTATTTATTGTACTACCATGGTAATACTGATTAATGAATGAAGATTAATGTTGTGATTATCTGGGCAATTCTTGTCTGGTTTATCTGAAATTTATGTCATGAATTCTTTTTTCAGTGTATATTGATCTTAATTATTCCACTACATAATTCCTTCCCAATATCTCTCATATTGTCCTATAGATCTATGGTTCTTAAATTTAACATGGTATTAGAACATTGTTTAAGCTAGAAACAAACCTTAGAAACCTCCATTGTGCACCAGAAGTCGCTGAGTTTCCACATAATTCTTACGATCATAACATTTCTCCCTCTAGAGTCTGTCCAGAGAAGTCTATCTAGGTGTGCTAGACTCTAAAAAGGTGCACATGTCGAGGTGGAAGGGTTTGAACTAACATATGATTGTGAATTGGTTTGTTTTGCAATGATTTTTTGCAGGTACCTAGATAGCTTTTGAAATATTTGACTAATAAATATACAATGAAATGGAGAATTCTTCTGCGAATACACCCATAATCCTTATAGGCTTCAATTACATTAATTAGAGGGAAGATATGCAGATGGGCTTGCACAACATGGGATTGTTTAGGATGACAATGGGAAGAGAAGCTGAGCCCCAACAATATGTTGAGAAATCCAAGTTTCTAAACCGGCTAGATGAAGCATCTGGCTTCATGTGCATTCACGTCTCCAGGGATCTTCTGTTTCACCTTCAGGGACTCAAAACTCCTAAAGAAGCATGGGACAAGATTGAATATTTGTTTGGAAAACAAGATGAGCTTAGATGCCATATTCAAGAGAATGAACTAATTGCACTATAACCCAGAATTTTTGAGACTAATCAACAATTCTTTCGAAAATACAAATCTCTAGTACTTCAATGCAAACAATGCAGGATAGAAAGGAAAGATGAGTAGCTTGTGTTGTCAATTCTGAGCAAGCTTGGCTCAGAATTCTCAATCTTTGTCTCTACTTTCCATTCTGGAAGATTTTCCATTCCAAATTGGAAGATGCCTTCTCTAGATGATTTTGTAGATTCTTTAATCCCAAAGAAAGACAAATTGATTTAGATGGGAGTGTTTCGAACCTCCAAGAATCAAGCACTCTTAGCTGGAAAATATAGCAATGCGCAAGCAAGAGGGAAGAAAAATGGGAAGGATACCAAAATACTGATTCAAAGCCAAAAGAGAATCATAAATATTCCAATGGAGCCTCAGGTGCCAAGAAGAAGACGAAATTTTAGAAGGCTAAGTGTTCCTATTGTGTGAGAGGCTTTCATCTAGAGAGCCAGTGCATGAAGAAAACCATTGATGATTTGTCAAAGATCCTTAAATTGAACAATATTTCTCTCCCACAAAGCACAAGGAATTCTGAAGAAGGACAACAGACAAAAGAACATGATAGTTGTCATGCCTTGAAAGCAAGTGTCTCTCGATCAAAGGCTTTTCTAATTGATTCAAGAGAATCCAATCATATGGTTGCTTCCAAAAAAATCCTTCACCTCTCTGGATCTCTAAGGAGGACATAGGATTCATATGAGGGATGACTCACAGATCCTAGTTATAGGGAGAGGTTCTATTAAAATCTAGCATGGATATTTTAAAAATGTACACTATGTTGCCTCGCTTGGTGCAAATTTGTTATTTGTATACCAAATGACACATACTAGCTCACCAAAGCGAGTAGTATTTGGTCCTAACTCAGTGGAGATCACAGATATCTCAACTGGTAATATTATAGCGAAGGGACTTGCAAACCATGCCTCCAAAGCATATGAGTTCTCACAATTTCTACCATACTCAAGTCCAGTACAACCTCAACAACCATTCAAAAAGGGAGGCAAAAACATTATATATACACCTTTTGTTAATGATTTATTGTCTAAAGTTTCATATTCAAAATATGATGAACAAGATCAACATGATCTTGATATTGAGATTGAGCCTCAAGAGGATCTAGATCCAGCTCCTATTCCAAATTAATGGCCTAAGCCTAAATGGGCCCAAAAGCTCATTCAAGTAGCTTGGAATGTTTCTAGGGATCCAGGTGACAGAAGAATAATGAGGTCCGAGTATTAGAATAGACATGTTGCGCTCTCTAATTTAGTTACACTTCCTTCATTGAGGTACAACAACCTTCGTGAGAGATGCTACTTGATTGTAAGGATTGATCCACAATTTGTCCCATTGAAGAACAAATTGGATCAAGTCACTATTCCTCTAGAAACAAGAGACAAAGGAAAAATCCCTTCTCTTATCTATAATCAGATTGGAAGAAGATGGAAAAGATCACATGCACAGTCCCAGGATGGTGATGCACAGAAAAACCATGATTCTGCATGGCTACTCCATAGAGTTGCAGATTGTTGCAATTTTTTAATCAGTTTTTGCTCAAAGAGAAAAAAATTCTCTTAAGTATGGAAGTTTGTTTCTTGATTACCTTCTTATCTTGAGGGGGGCTTTCCCATGTTTTTTTCCCCATTTTCCTTATTTTATTAAGGATTATTTTAATTCATTTAGATTGTATGGGTGAATTTTGGGCTAGTTGTCAGGGCCCGAGTTGTCCAAAGTTAGGATTAAGGGCTGGTGTTAGGATTAATTAATGTTCCTTTGTCCAATATAGTCTATTTGGCCATCTTACCTAACTTAGGAAGTTATTATCCCCGTACTAGAGATTAGGGGAAACACCTAGAGGTTATCTACCACTTACTGCATGTGCATGCATGAGTTTATGTGCCTCTGTGACCAATCCCTACATTATAGGATCCCACTCTGAGCACCACCAACAACCTCCTTCAGATGGCTATTGTAGGTAAGAAATTATGTTGAGTTATCCTCTAGTTATTTTCAGTTAGATCACTATCAATTACTGTTGCGCTAGTTTTGCATGCATGCAGAGAGTGTGGCAGCATTTAGACTTCTGGAGTTAAACTAGTGAGATCTAGATGTGATTTTTCCACACTGAGTTAGCTAAACAATCAGTTAGAGTTGGTATAATTGAATCCTATTCATATTATTCGAATTCCTATTTATTGTAGTACCATTTTATTACTAATTAATGAATGAATGATCTGAAATTTAATTAATGAATGATTATCTGAGCAATTCTTGTCCGATTTATTTGAAATTTCTGTCATGAATTCTTCGCTCAGTGTATATTGATCTTAATTATTCCAGTGCATAATTCCTTTCCAATAGCTCTCATATTGGACTATAGATCCATGGTTCTCAAATTTAACATTATTCACATTCCAACAACACATGGTTAGCGCTCACACACTCACACAGGAACACTATTCACAAGATACAAAAAATACATATTCAAATACCTATGCATGAAACAAATCAGATGAAATTTAGCTTAACTTAATGATAATACAATTATGAGCCTAACTTCAACCATAAGGTTAACAACCATAAATTAAGTAGTTGTTATATTAACTCAACTATTAGATACAAGTAAATTAACTCATTCTTTAGTAAAAAACATTATTAATATGTCAAATATATATCTCATGACTTACTTTGCTAGTGATCGTTGTGGCCATGGATTATATGTGCATGCTTTGCGAGTGATCGTCGGCTTGTAATTGTCTTTGCATGTATATCTTTGTCGGCTTTTAAAACAATTAGATGATATTAACTCTTAAACATTTATGTCGTTATTCCGTTTACCATGAAGTGAATTTTCTATTTTACAGAGTTTCAATTCTTTTGAGAAGGGTTCTGTAATTATGTTAAGAAAGAATCTTGATTTCTCAGGGAAAGGGGAAGAGCAATCGAAATCGGCTCGGCTCTATTCTTGTTCTTGTTTGTTTTTGATGGTGGGTTAAAGCAAGAGAAGAGAAGAGAAAAAATCGGTGCATCAATCATGGTGCCACAAGATCCAAATTCGGTGCCTGACATTGAGATGAGTCTTTCTTTTGATCCCCTTTCCCATTCGAACCATTCAGACTGTATGCACGAAGACGAAGAAGATGTGTACATCCAGTGGAAAAAATTACAGAAAGAGATTGAGTTCCTTGGCATTCAAGAAGAATACCTGAAGGACGAAATGAAAAACCTGAATAAAGAACTTGTGATTGCATAGGAGGAGGTGAAGAAGATCCAATCGGTCCCTCTGTCAATCAGTAATTTCCTGGAGATGGTATATGAGAAGCATGGAATCATTGCAAAGACCTTGGGCACACCTTACCGTGTGAGAATTCTGAGCACAATCAATAGAGAAATCCTGAAGCCCTCCACATCGGTGTTGTTGTGATATGGACTGATTCTTTCCTATTCTCTCTATGATTCTTTCCTATCCTATAGATGACTGTTTCCTATCCTTTCAGGATATGCAGCTTGATTATAGGATTTGCAGCCTGACTATAGGATCGGCAGCTTGATTGTAGGATCTGGAAATTGATCCATTGATGTATATGTACCTGTAAAATTCACTGTAATAAAACATAATTATTTTTCTTTTGAACTCTGTTTTGAACTTGGTATCAGAGTCGAGAAGCTTAAATAATTAGTACTCTCCATTGAACCATGGCCGACTCAGATTCTAAAACACCTAGGAACAAATCTGCTCCCAATATTATTCAATCTGAAGGTTCGTCGTTCAATGCAGGGATTGTATTCAATGAAACAAACTATGATTTGTGGTCTCAAATCATGGAGATGCATATTGTTGAGAAGGAGAAACTCTCTTTCATTCGTGGTAATTCACAGCCACCTACCGAGAAGGATGATGGATATGAGAAGTGGTATGCAGACAATCAAAATCTCAAGAGATGGATGTTGAGGTCTATGTGCCTAGAAATCATGGAGCGATATATTCTCTTACCCACTGCTTGAGATATTTGGAAAGCTATTTCTAAAGATTTTTATGATGGAGTAGATGAATTACAGATGTTTGTCTTGAATCAGAGGGCCTTCTCTGCGAAACAAAATGGCAAAACACTCTCGATGTATTATGGAGAATTAACCGAGATCTTTTGTGATTTGGATCATCGTGATAAGGTGATTATGGAGAGTAAGAATGATGTTGAATCTTACCGAAAATCAGTTTAGCGACAAAGGGTGCATATTTTTCTTGCTTGATTAGATGGTGAATTCAAACAAATCCATGGTGAAATTTTGAGAAAGGATCCTATCCCGGAATTGGAAGCATGTTATGCTTTGGTCCACCGTGAATCTGTTCGACTCGCAACGATGAATGGAGAACCAAAAAAATCTGAAGCTTCAACCATGGTGACTCGAAATCGGTCTAATTAGAACTAATCTTCCCAAAGCCAGCCTAAGAACACTGATGGTGCTGATAAATCCACCTACAAATGCACTTATTGCAATAAAACCAGTCATACCAAGAGCCACTGCTTTGAACTTGTGGGGTATCTAGAATGGTGGGATCATAGCCGCAATTCATGGAAGAAGAATTCCAAGAGGACCTCCAGTGCTGCGGTCATAAAAACAAAGACAGCAGATGGTGTTGCTGGTCAGATCTCGGCATTAGCAGCAACGACAGGTAATGGTGGTAATGTTTTAAATATTTCTACACTTGTTTCTAATAGTGCATGGATAATTGATTCCAGTGCTACGGATCATATGACGTTTGATTCTAGACAGGTCTCACCTCTTAAACCATCCGCACAAAAATTTGTTTCCACTGCTAATGGCTCTTCGGCCCCAATTATTGGAGAAGGGTATTTACCTCTCACTGATACTTTAAATCTAGATTCCATTTTAGTTTTTCCGTCTTTGGATTATAATCTGTTGTCAGTTTCCCAAATCACCACTACCTTACTTTGTATTGTAATTTTTTGGCCTAATTTTTGTGTGTTTAAGGACATACGAACGAGGCAAACGATTGGTTGTGGTGTTAGGTGAGGAAAGTTGTATTACTTAGACTTAGTGTTAAATATTTTGGACAAGTTGCGTCAAGTTTTAACGATGGATGGCTCTGAGGGGGAGAAGAAGAAATCTGAAATTTGGTTATGGCATCGACGTTTGGGGCATGCCTCCTTTGGTTACCTGAAGAAATTATTTCCTAGTTTATTTGAAAAATTTGATGTTTCTAGTTTTTGCTGTGACGTTTGTGAACTTGCAAAAAGCCATCGTTCTTCATTTCCATTAAGTTTGAATAAAATTCCAGCTCCGTTTATGGTCATAAATTCTGATGTTTGAGGTCCATCCAAAGTCACTACCTTTGGTGGATCACGTTGGTTTGTTACTTTTATTGATGACTGTACCAGGATGACCTGGCTGTGCTTGATGAAGTCTAAAAGTGAAGTGAATTTGTTATTTCAAAATTTTTATAAAATGGTTCATACTCAGTACAATGCATAGGTTCAAGTTCTCCACAGTGACAATGGAGGCGAATATTTGAGTTTCGAACATCAGCAGTATCTAGAAGCACACAGAACTATTCATCAAACTACTTGTCCCAATACACCTCAATAGAATGGGGTGGTTGAGAGAAAAAACCGCCACTTGTTGGATTTTTTCCGTTCTTCATTGATAGAAGCCCATATGTCGTTATCCTATAGGGGAGAAGCACTTACCTCTACAACATATTTGATCAACCGGGTACCCTCCAGCATTATTAATTTCTGGACACCATCTCAAGCTCTCGCTGAAGTGGTTGTTGCTCCAGCCATCCCAAATTTATCTCCTCACATATTTGGTGTGTAGATTTTTTACACCTCCATAAGCATCAGCGCAACAAGTTATCTCCTCGAGCGCTGCTATGTGTCTTTCTCGGATATGCTGCTTATCAAAATGGGTACCGATGCTATCATCATCCAACCCAATGAATGTTTATTACATTAGATGTAACTTTTCATAAAGGCTTGATGTAATTTTTCTATGAGCCTGAACTTTAGGGGGAGTACCAGAAGGAAATTTAGACTCTAGACTATGATGATCACATCTATGAAGATGTGGTTGTTCACATCCCGAAAGTAGGGGAACTCTTTGATGTGCTGAATCAAGAAGTGAGTGAATTGGATGTGGGTGGTTTGAATTTGGATCCAAGTAGTGATGAACACCCAGAAACTGAAGTTGTGGCTCCACCTCTGTCTGAGTCTCTCACACCACAGGCAGCTGATACACCAAACCAATCATTTGCTGAGGATTCTCCTGAACCATCTAGAAGACAGCTGCCACAATGTCACACCAGAGTTATTCGTAAACCCACATATGAACCCGATCTTTCTAGTAACGTTAAATACCCCATGAGTCATTATGTGTCTAACCATCATTTTTCAGAATCAAATCAATCATTTGTAAATCAGTTATCTACTGTATCTATTCCTAACAATGTGCAGAAAGCCTTAGTTGACCCAAGGTGGAAAGCCGCTATGAATGAGGAGTTGAAATCCTTCCAAGAGAATAAATCCTTCCAGGAAAGAAACTAGTCAGATGTCGGTGGGTTTATACTATGAAGTACAAAGCAAATGGTGCAAATGAATGCTCTAAGGTGTGACTGGTGCCAAAAGGATACACCCAAACCTATGGGATCAATTATGCATAGACATTTGCACATGTAGCTAAAATCAATACAGTACAAGTCTTGTTGTCTCTTGCTGTGAACTTGGGTTGGCCATTACAACAGTTTGATGTGAAGAATGCCTTTCTACATGGTGAGTTGTCCGAAGAAGTTTACATGGAACTCCCACTAGGATGCATGATACCAGAAACGCATAGTTGAAAGGTGTGCAGATTAAAGAAGTCACTGTATGGGTTGAAACAGTCTCTGAGAGCATGGTTCGGAAGGTTCACAAAATCTATGAAAGCCTTTGGTTACTGTCAGACCAACTCAGACCACACTTTATTCTTGAAGAAATAGCAGGGTAAGATAACTGCACTTATTGTATATGTGGATGACATGGTGGTTATAGGAAATGATCATGAATAAAGGAAGGCTCTACAAGATTACTTGTCCATAGAATTTGAAATGAAATACCTCATCCCCTTGAAATATTTCCTTGGGATCGAAGTGTCTCAATCTAATAAAGGGATTTTTCTATCTCAAAGGAAATATGCTTTAGACTTGTTATAGGAAACTGGTATGTCAGCATGTCAACCCGTTGATACACTAGTGGAAGAAGGATTAAAGTTATGTGTTGAGTCTGATCAGGTACTATTTGATAAGGGGAGATACTAGAGACTCGTAGGAAGATTGGTGTACTTCGCACACAAGGTCGGAACTTGCCTATGCCTTGAATATTGTTAGCCAGTTTATGCATAATCCTGGCGAGCAACACATGAATGCAGTTATGCGCATTTTGAGGTATCTAAAATCTACTCCTGGAAAAGGAATTTTATTCACTAAAAATGAAGATTGTCAAAGCGTGGATGCATATACTGATGCTGACTAGGCTGGAGCAGTTGATGACAAGAGTTCTACTTCAAGTTATTTCACCTTTGTAGGAGGCAACCTTGTTACATGGAGAAGCAAAAAATAGAATGTTGTTGCCCGATCAAGTGCAGAGGCTGAATTTAGAGGTATGGCACTTGGAGTATGTGAAGCATTGTGGCTAAGACTTCTCCTTAGAGATTTGGCCTAGCCGCCTAGGCATCCAATTCGACTGTATTGTGATAATAAAGCAGCATGTGATATTGCTCATAATCTGATTCAACAAGATCGAACAAAACATGTGGAGGTAGATAGATTCTTCATTAATGAGAAGTTGGATCAAGAGATTGTGGAGTTTCCTAAGATTCGATCAAAGGATCCATTGGCCAATATTCTCACCAAAGCAGTTTTAAGTCGATTGTTCTCAAATTTTTTGGGCAAGTTGGGCATGTGTGACATCTATGCACCAACTTGAGGGGGAGTGTTGCAATATGGACTGATTCTTTCCCATTGTTACTGATTCTTTCTTATTCTCTCTATGATTCTTTCCTATCATGTAGATGACTGTTTCCTATGCTTTTAGGATCTGCAGCTTGATTATAGGATCTGCAGCCTCACTGTAGGATCGAAAGCGCAATTGTAGGATCTGAAAATTGATCCATTGATGTATATGTACCTGTACAATTCACTGTAATAAAACATAATTATTTTTCTCTTGAACTTTGTTTTGAACTTTGTTTTGAACTAATGACCCTCCACCACCATTCGAAATCCGTTGTGCACGTCCTGCCCCTGAGTCCGCCTCGTCAATCCCTTTGGAGAAACCGAATGTGAGCTACAACAATATTGGAGGGTGTGACATACAGAAGCAGGAGATTCGGGAAGCCATGGAGCTTCCATTGACAAATCCCGAGCTTTATAGATAGATTGGTATTGACCCTCCACGGGGCGTTCTTCTCTATGTCCCTCCAGGAATGGGGAAAACCATGCTTTCTAGGGATGTTTCCCACCACACCACTGCTTCCTTCATTCGAGTCGTGGGCTCTAAGATCTTTCAGATGTACCTGGGCGACGGGCCCAGGATGGTTCGTGATGTGTTTTTCCTGGCTAAAGAAAATGCACCTACTATCATATTTATTGACGAGGTTGATGCAATTGCCACAGCCCGCTTTGATGCTACATATGGAGTCGACCGGGAAGTTCAAAGGATTCGCATGGAGCTCTTAAGTCAGATGGATGGCTTTGATCATTCTGTGAATGTGAAGATGATCATTGCTACTAATAGAGTAGATACACTGGATCCCGCTCTTCTGCGCCCTTGAAGAATCGATAGGAAAATTGAATTCCCTCTTCCTGACAAGAGGCAGAAGCGCCTTGTTTTCCAGGTTTGCACAGCAAAAATGAACCTCAGCGATGAGGTAGATCTGGAAGATTGTGTATCTCGGCCTCATCAAATTAGCGCTGCAGAGATAGCTTCAATTTTCCAGGAAGCTGGTATGCATGTCGTACGCAAAAACCGATATGTTGTTCTCCCCAGCGATTTTGAGAAGGGCTATAGAGCTCATGTTAAGAAACCAGACACTCAGTTTTATTTTTATAAGTATCCAAATCCTAACAGCGATTCATAAATTATATAATTTCATAGTCAATGTATTTTTCCGATCTGAATAATACATCTACTTCAATTTTTTTTGGGGTGACCCGTAATTAATTGTATGACGCCTGTGTGAACTATCTGGAAAATATTTGTTAGTATTAAATTTATGTGATTTAAGCTTATAATTTTTTAATTTTAATTTTTCAACCGTAATGTATTATCCCTGGACTCAAAGGTGGCCTATACAAATTAATTAGTACTAGATCTCAGCACTTGTGGGGCCTCATCACCTAATGCTATTCCACCATAGCCCTTTCCCTAATAATTATGTGATTGTTATATTATGATATTTTTCATTTTTTTAAGAATAGGTGAATAACATTTATATGACTAAAAACAACCATGTTAATAAGATTAATATATTAAGAATAAGATCATATGTTCTTGGGCTACTATTTATGTTTTTTCATTTATGGACAAGAATGATACAAGTGTACTCTGTAAATTAATTCTATGGGCATTTTGAAATTCATAATTAAGAAACTTAATGGCATGGTAATTTGTAGTCCATGTGATAGTGAAACTCCATCTAGCAACTACAAGTCTAGCTAACATGCACAAGGTTTAGTCAAACTGCATTTTACAGCTGGGAGTTGAGGAATGTGTATTCCATGTGACAATCGAACTTCTAATAAACTCCATGGTAATTAATGTGTGACTCTTGTGACAATGGAACTCCATTTGGAAATTATGAGTCTAGTTAATGTGCATAAGATTTAGTGGAACTCCATTTTAACTCATAGCTATTATATTAACTACAATAGTTTTATGTTAACTTTTAAATTAACTATTAGATACAACTATTAGAAACATTGATAATGTCTGTTTCCTATAAGTCTTTTTGGATGATATGATATTGTTTTCTAATGGGTCAAAAAATGTTTTGGATTGTTTATTCAGTATTCTATCTAGTTTCTACCGGTTACTTCCAACCTATGTCTAAAGCTAAAGCATAGGATGAGAGATAAAACATGGTAGACAAAAGGCGGGGAGGATAACTGTTATCAAATGAAAATGCGTTAATTCAAAATTCAAAATTTTCACACAACTATTTGAAATTCACATCATCAAAATACATGCACATTCTAGTTTTTTAATAACACATGCAAACTTAATTGATCTATAATGCACACATGCAATTTATCACACTAAAAATGATTTTCTCTTTACAACCAAAAAATTAATAATCATTGTCTTTCACTCTATGCACATAATAAGTGTTAGACAAGAGGATATGGTTATATGAATTAGGTAATTAGGGGTTAACTATTATAAGGATTTGAACTTTATAGTGTTTAGGCATTAGGAGTTATAGAGATCTAATGGTTGAAGATCTAAGGGGTGTGGTGAAGAGTTTTAATGTTTAATGGTAATTGGGATTACATGTAGCTATGGCTGGGGATTATAATGGTTGATTTGAGGGATTAGGATAAAGGGGTCAAGAATTTGAGGTTATAATGATCAAGACTTATGCATGTGTTGTGTGTTAAGGGATAAGGGATATATGGGTCCAACATTGTATGTGATGTGGGACATGGATTTCAAGGAATAAAGATTATAGTCAATGCTTATATGTAATGATTTCTAGATATAAGTTATAGTGGTCACGGTTATAGTGTATAGTGGTGATAAGGGTTCTAGGCGTTAGTGTTTATATGGTTAAGGGATGATAATACTAAAGGGAAATGTGTTGTTGAAATATTTAACTCTGAAGGTCCTCCCTCATAGTTTTGGTGTGTGTGTGTGATGAGGGGGACAAAAAGGATTTTGTTCCTTATGTTGTATTTATGTAAAAAGTGATCTTATGTAAATAAAAAAAATGTTTTGAACTTTATAATTTGTCGATCATATTTAAGTGATTTATATAATAATTATCTTTTATTAACCATCTAGTGAACTAATTCTAGCCATTAGATTGGTAATTAGGAAGTTAGTTACTAGAATTAAAGTATAAAATAATAATAAGGGAAAAAGGAGAGAATGCACCAACAAGATAAAAAGAGAAGATTGAAGGAGAAAAGGGGATTTCCAATACAAATTTAGCAAACTTTTCAAGAAGATTCAACAACAAAAATACTAAGGAACTCTAGAAGAGACCGTAATTTTTTTTGAAGGGGCCATACAACAGTCTGTAGCTGGAACGTGTAGGCACACATCCCAATGTAGTGATTGAAGCATTTATTACAGCTTGTCAACAATGTACATTAGCGTCATTCTGGCATGTCTTTTGAGGAAAAAATGTAACCATACCATAGAACAATTTGTGGGGCATGTGGGTAGGTCAAACACCAGTTTGTACAAATGTTCATTAACACAAAAACTGAGGTAGAAGTCTACTAATGTAAAGTTGTCAATTTTTGTCAGTTTTGGAAAAGAGGAAAATCTTGTGTAAAGAAATTTTCTTCTTAAATAAAATTTATCTAGGCCTACATTCCTTAAAATATCGAGGCTGCATTCCTTTAAATATTGAGGCCTACATTCCTTATCCAGGAAAATCTTGTGTAAATAAATTTTCTTCTTAAATAAAATTTAAAATTTCTAGGCCTACATTCCTTAAAATAAGTCAATTTGAATTTATAAAATGTCAACTGAAAATTAAAATAAAATATAGCTTAAGGTAGGCTTAAGTAGGCTACTTGGGGTATTAATACCCCCACGTTCCAAAACAATGTCAAATAAGTGAATCACTCCGAACAAAAGGATGGAGTGAGATGGAAAGAGGGAGTTATACCCCATCTAACCCCTATAATGTTATAAATCCCTCAAGGCCCTCCTCAAAGTATTAAAAGGCCTAGTATGGAGGATGACTTCCTCTAAGGAGATAAGTCCAGGGATAGCAAGGACCCACTTACTGAAGGGCCAAGAGGGTGTCCAAAGTGGATTCGAATGAAGACGAGTGTATCGTAGTGGAAGTAGAGGCCACTAGAGCATGTAAACATGATATGGATCCATGTGACCAAGTGGTCAACCATTAGGTTCCTTGAACACCAACTTTGAGGTTAGAAAACCCCATAAAGGGTAGCCAGATGTGCCATTAAGACATAGTACCACTAAAGAAGGACCAGATGTCCCATCGATGACCACCATTGCTCAATAAAACCTATCTTGGTCAAAAAATTGGCCCTCCCTCCTTGGGGTACACCTGAATGTGCACTTGGTGCAAGTGCAACATAACGTTGGCTCCAACTACGGGACAAGTTCTCTTCCTACGAGTGCTTGAGAAGCTGTGAATCTACTGGTACCTGTAGACCTACACACATATCAGATGTCTGATAAATTAAAATCATTTAAGGGAAGATAGTGGCAGACACTTATGCCGTTCCTTGTTCTCTAAATGAGGGGAAAAAAATAAGAACAATAAAAACTAACTAGACAATAAAAAGGCATCAAATGCAATGCATAGAAATATCCCTGATGTAACTAACCTAACCTAAACCTAGTATCCAAAATAGGTTGAGTAAAATAATACCACCAATATAACCATTTAAGTAAGCAATTCATACCTGGCATCTTACCTTTGGCCTTTAGTGGAATCCAGGATAACACCTCATTGATGATATGTTGAATAAGTACCAGGATCTTCATTCGAATGAGGAAAGAAAAATCATACCTATCCACCTACCTGCTCTGACCTTGTTGAAATGGCCATCAAGTACTTACCAAGGTATGGTAGTAAGGGCTGGACATCTTCTTCAATACTCCCCAAAAGATTATGTAGGGAATGCCAATACTACGGTATGATGGGTTGGATGATACTGTGAACTTCACTGATGATAGGGAAGACATCCTTTCCCATAATGTTGAAAGGTATCGAAGAGTCATATATCGGTGGACCGAGGAACTCCCAGTAATTATAATCTTCCATATTTTCATAACTTTTTTCCAAGAGATCCAAAACATCGTAATAAATAGTCAATGGAGGACAAGGAAACTTTATCAATTCTGTGCATTCCTTGGTTTCTTCAATTATGCCTTCTTGATCTTCATTTTTGTCATCAAGCATTACTTCAGATCCTTCTGATACTTGTTTGGCATTCATAATCTTCAATATTTCCTTCTTAATGTTAGGATCCCACTGATCACAAAATACTTTGATCAGTTGTCAAAAGGAAGATATCCCCATAGGGGGGATTCCATCATACCAAGAATCCATGTCCTCATTCCCTTCTAGACCAAGGACATCATGAATAACTGTATAATTGTATCCTCGTCCCTAATATCCCACGTCACAATGACTTATTTAAACTTTGTAACATGTGTCGCAACTGTATCTTCGTCCTTGTGAAATGTCATTATAGAGTTAAGACAACGATGTTGGTTGAACTTTTTCAGGTATCCTTGGATGTTTGAGAAATCAAATGGGTCAAGAATCCCCATATTGCTTTCTTGAGAATTTTTTCTTTGACCTTCTTTATTTTTACTTCGGTGGAGTCACCAAGAGAGACCTTACAAGTTAGCTTAACACATCTCACCAAAGTATCAAAAGAAAAATGTCCTTGATCGATGGGATAGCATGGGTTCTTCATGGAGTTTCCAGATAATCCTGTCAGTTAGTCCTTTCTAGAGAAATATATGCAATCGTATAAACTAAAAATAAATAATTTAAAAAAAGTTTTATTCTTTCCCCGATAAATCACCTCAATGAATTTTGAGGTCCCCGACAATGACGCCAAAATGTTAATCCTTGTCGGGATTCTTCTTTGTGGAGTCTCTAGGTAAGATCTGCAAGATCATTCCTTGACAATAATATTTTCAAAATACCAAGAAATACTTACCTCTATTTTCTTACTGAATGTCGTTATTCCCAGGGGTGTGAATGACTTGGGATCAACCACTTCAAATTTTGAAATGATCCTCGAAAATGGTGCGAAAATGTTACCGGATAAAATGGGAGTCCAAGACACCGGTACGAACATGACAGAATAGTGAGCACTATCGCCTTAGTCATTAGTCCCCAAATTATTTAGAAGCCTAAGCCTCCTAGGGATATCCCTATTTGACCCTGCAAAGCCACTAAGACAAAGTGTTTTCTTTTGAGATTGTTAGATACTAGTCCCTAATGGATTCAAATAATAAGAGTGGGAGTGTTATGTTGATTGTGGTTGAGAAATGATGTCATTGTAGTTATTAATGCATTAGTATATCAGCCCAACAATAGGAAAATGTCACTCAAATATAGGCATTTATCATAAGTAAAACACTACATGTATTCAGTCTTCACACCACATTTCATATTTATATCAACATTGGCCAAGTGAAGTAGATGAACAACAACAAGTATTGATATAGCAACTATATTTCAGTCCTCTACTCAAGTGTCATGACAAGGACCATGTTTTAACACGTTATCAATGTGAAGACAACCTATTATTATTGAAGTCATATTCAATGTGTAGTAGCAATTGTGTATCGATATCAGTCCTTCATGTGTGTATAGAGAAATGTACAAGAGTATTTTTTAGTCACTAATAGTAAGCAACAATATGTTAACAACATGTATATTCAGTCATCACACATTATAGCAGTAGTGCACATACTTGCATCATTCATGTATCAATTCTCATTCATGGAGGTATGTGCACTCAATTGCAGTATGCAAAAAAGTTGTGTATACTATTAAAAAATAGTGAGTACAACACCATTAAAAATATAGTCATTTTATCACAATCATGTACAATTCATAACAACATCAAAGTATTCATAGTTTCCTTCATTAATCATAAGAGTATTGGTACATTGAAATACTGACATCAATGTTCATGTGTAGGATGAGTGCGAGAAGGTACACAGATGCAAACAATATATTTATTTGTGACATTCTAATATAGATTCACAATAATCATAACAACCTTGATTAACCAAACCTTTGCATGTGATATGACAAGTCCTAATTAGTGTTTCATTTAGTGACAAACATAAATAGTATGCGAAACAGTCTAACTCTTTATTGGTTTATTTGTACGCAGGTGTTGCTGTAAGGACAAATTTTATGTAAATGGGAGGTCTACCACTATAAAGGGAAACCCTATAGGATAGGGGAAAGAGAGAAGAAAGTTGGTCAAGGTATGCTTCTAGGTGAGGGAAAAGGGTAGGTCTAGGGATTTTAGGGAAGAATTATGGCTGTTTTAGGGCCTTTTAAGGCTGATTTAGATATTTTTGCAATTTTTTGTTTTTTAGGTTCCCTATAATTCCTCCTTAGGGTTTTTAGGGATTTAGGGGCAAGGAAAAATTTACAGGGAAGGTGTTCCACATTTTAGGGATGCCAAAAAATTCAAAATTTTATTTTATTTTTATTTTTAGGGTTTTCAACATAAAAATGCAGACCTAATTATAACTCTAATTTTCCCATTACCAGGAGAAATGCAATCTATATAACCCTATTGAATAGGTTTGGAAAAGAGGGAGGTTTGAGACCTAGGGAGAAAAACCCTAGCACAATCTTACACTAACCTAGGGAATATAAGGAGTGAATAACTAACCTCTACATAATGTTAACATAGGTTTACAACTAACCCTAAAGTTATACCCATATAAGTACTCCTAAAAGGACATAATCCCACAACCAAGGTTCCTAAAATCGAGCCAAGAGAAAATGAAAACCTAAAGGCTACCATTCAATCCATAAACATACATCATTCACTAACAAGTAGCAAAGAGAGATCAAGATGCAAACCCTTGATAACTCATTGTGCATGTTTTAAGTAAAAAAAACTAGCATCACCTTATCAAGAGCATTGAACCAAATAAACTTCAAGCATTGATCATAAAACCCAAAAAAAATTCCTTCCTCAAGAGGTGCACATCACATCCAAAGAGCCCTGGAAGGGTAGAAAAGTAACATTATGTTTTATCCCATACGTTATGTCTTTAAAATGACAGGGAGGAGATATATTTATATGATCTCACACTCACTTTTTTAAATATCCAGGCCTATATGCCTTAAAATAAGTCAATTTGAAATTATAAAATGTCGACTGAAAAATAAAGGAAAATAATAATAAAATAGCCTAAGGTAGACTTAAGGTAAGATACTTAAGGTATTAGTACCCCCATGTGCCAAAACATGCTCAAATAAGAAAATCACTCCAAACGAAAGGCTAGAGTGAGCTGGAGGGAGGGATTTATACCCAATCTAACCCCTAGCATGCTGTAAAAATCCCTCAACACCCTCCTCAAAGCATTAAAAGGCATAGTATGGAGGATGAATTCCTCTAAGGAGATAAGTATAGGGAGAGAAAGGACCCACTAATTGAAGGGAGAGGAGAGTGTCCAAAGTGGTTGTGAAAGAATATGAGTGACTCATAGTTGAAGCAGAGGCCACCATAGCACGTAAACATGATATGAAGCCATGTGACCCAGTGGTCAACCCTTAGGGGCCCCGAACACTAACCTTGATATTAGAAACCCCTAAAAAGGGCATTTAGTTGTTCCATTAAGCAATATTACCCCTACGGGATGACCAAAGGGTCCAATCATGACCACCATTTCTCAACACCACCCCTCTTGGTTGAAAAATTGGACCTCTCACCCTGGGGTACACTTGAAGATGTACTGGGTACAGGTGCAACATAACAATGTCCCTCCCCTTCAAACAAGTATTATCCTCAACTCATTAACTATGGATGTTTCTACATAGAAAACTCATCTTCCCATGTGGCCTCTTCTATTGACAAGTTCTTTCAATTGATGAGATACCTAGTAATTGTTCAATATTACACTTTCTTGATCCGTGTTTTAAGGATTGTTTCATGTTTTAGCATGATTTCCCCTTGTTCATCAACCTCTAGTAACATATTCCAATCCGGTAACTTGTTTCCAATTACCCTTTATAGGAAATAAACATGGAAGACTTGATGCACACATGAAGATGGAGGTAACTCCAATTTGCATGCCATAATTCCAATCGTCTACAACTGCTTATAGGGACCATATTACTTGGATGCTAATTAATTTTCCTTTTTTTGTTTCTTGAGGGACATATGTTTTAATGGTTGTAGTAAAAACACAACCCATTCCTCGACTTCATATTTCACTTCACTATGTTGTTGATATGTTGGTTGTTTCATCATACTTTTTTGCTATAGGTAAGTATCCTTCAATAGTTGAAGAAACTTGTGTTGGTATCTATGTGATCCTCCACTACTTGAACCTTATCTTTCTTTGATCCATAAACTATTTTGGATATTCCACTATATTAGTTCATCGTAATGAATCTTACAACTTAGTTCATTATGTTAATTTAATTTCATAAAATACTGAATACAATGGAAATGAAAGAGAAACTAGACAAAATAAGTACAAAATCCACACAATAACACAAGATATACCCTTGGAACACCCACTATAGGGAAAAACCCAGCCACAAATGAGAACTATGCCTTGCTTTTCATACCAAAATACAAATAAAAAGGAAATTGTACTATCTATGGAGTTACCTGTGACTCTACAGCGAAAATCACTACTACATGAACTCCTATATCCTATGTTATTCATTAAAATCCACTCATTTGTTGTTTCTCAACTATGGAACAATACAATAGATCAAAATAATGACTCCCCTTCTTCTTCTAATAGGTCAGTTATAACATAGACTGATAGGAGTCCAGGGTTAATTTTATAGTTTTTGCATCCCTCAAACTGATTAGGGTCATGGATTTGGTCCTTATAGAATGTTATTGAAGGTCTATATATGACTAGTTTCACATGTGTTAAAAATGAGAGGTGATGTGGAATCTACTTAGTACCATGGTGGTAAACTAAATAGGTCAACTTGTGGGAGGAAGAAATTTTTCTTACAAACTCCAATTGAGACAATCTTTCGACAATTGGAAAGGTCTTGGAGTGTAAAATCACCTCATGTCCCATGGAGTGGGTTTTTTTTACCTAAAAAAATCTATTTAGACCTCTAAACATTCCCCAGAAGGTTATGGACCCCAAATTTGCAAAATGAGTCCTTACCATAAAATGGGCCCTACAAGCCAATTCATCCAATATTTTGACCTCAAAATATCCAAGTAGGTGAAAAATTATATATTGATCCATTTGAAATGACACCACATTTTGGGAGGATTTTGGTCCCAAAAATAGTTTACTAAAATAGGTGAGAAAATTTTTCCTCTACCTTCTCCCTAGAGTATTATTTATCCTTTATTGGAACTTGTCTTTTCAACCCCATCTACAAGAGTTCATATTGTCTCTACCTAGTAGTTCTGGAATTATTCTACACCACTGTTTCTTTTATTAATTCTTCTTAAGACTCTGGTTCTATGCCCTTTATAGAAGTTAAGACCTACTCAAGCTTTGAATCCAACATGAAAGGTTCATAGAGTTTCAAATTTTCCACATTCAGTACAGAGTAAATGCACATATATGGGTGTAGAATGGGTATGTAGGAATTATCTCCCACTTTTTCCAATGCCTCAAAAGGACCATACTTCAAATCCTTTTTTTTAATAGGACTCTATAATATTTCATTTTTCGGGGTAACCACTTTCTGTCTTACACCTTGAATTTTTCCTCAACCCTGTGTTGGTCATGTCTTTCCATGTACTTTTTGTGTGACTTTTTCTAATGCCTCTTGTACTTATGAATGGATTTGCCTAATTTTATCAATGAAATGTTCATCTCTTACTACTGCACCCGTGGTGTCTTCCCTCACTCCCCCATGTTTTCCATAAACAATGTCTAGAGGTGAAGGTGGCAAGTATCCAAAACAAGTTTTAGAAAGGGGACTTCCCAATGAAAGTGTGGAAAACTATGGTATACGAGTCGTATATTTAGATCACATTTTGATCCCAAGACTTCAAATGATTTTGATTATAACCCCCCAAAAGTTGTACAAAAGTCCTATTGCGTATTTTTATGTTTCCATATTTCTATGGATGGAATGTTGTATACCTCTTCAACTTCATTAGAGGAAATTTCAACTCAAAATGGGCCTTTTAAATTTAAATCAAATTCCATGTCATCATGTGTTAGCCAATGAAATTGATTTAAATTTGAAATACAGTATAGGTCTTAAACACTTTTTTAATATAAATTTGGGGATAGGTATCATAAAAAAACTACTTTTTTTGTTTGTATTTTCGACATATCTCCCCATATTTTTACTCATATTTCGATCAGGAGAGCTCGTTGGATGCAGAATTAAATTACGTATCCAACGATTACCCACTTGGCATACTTTTGATGGACCCCGATACCCCAAAAATAATAAATACCTGAAAAATGTGATGATGACATCATCATCACATTTTTTTCATGTATTTCTTGTTTTTGGGGTAGCAGGGTCTATCAAAAGTATGCCGAGTGGGTACTCGTTGGATGCGGAATTTAATTCCGCATACAACAAGCTCTCTTGATCGAAATTTGAATAAAAACACGGGGAGATACGTCGAAAATACAAACAAAAAAATAGTTTTTTCTTTTCTTCCTCCAAAATTAATAAATATTATTTTATTATTTTAACTATTATTTTTTTTTTTTAGGAGGCCTATTTTGAGGTGAAATTTCCTCTAATGAGTGTCCTTACTTTCCCAAATTGTATTCCAAAATATACTAAGAAATTCAGTATCTATGTTTGAGATGATGCTCCTTGGAATCCCAGAGTGCAACAAAACCTATTTAAAGAACATGTTTTCTACTTGTTGTTCTTTAATGGTATTTTTACAAGGAATAATATAGCACATATTTTTGAATATGTTAGCTAACACAAATAAATATCTATGACCCTTCCTAGTTGTTGGAATACCACCCACAAAATCCATGATATTCTCTCCCATGGTCTCATAGGAACAAGTAAGGGATGATATATACCTTTCTTCCTATTGTTGGGATTTATAATGCAATAAAGTACACATCTTATAAAAACCTGAGCTACATCTTCTCTCCTTTTATGCCAGTAAACATACCATTGTAAGTTTGCAATTGTCTTCCATACACCAAAATTCCTTGCAAATTTAGAGGTGTGTGCCGCCCTAATAAGTTGAAATATCTCACCTTTAGGAACAGAGCTTGTCAATATTGTAGAGTAACTCATCCTAGAGATGAGATCAGTATTGATTTCACCTTATTCTACATGGGAAATGGCAGTGAAGTTGTCTAATTACCTCCTTGAATTCCTCATCTTATGCATACTCCTCCTTGTATGCATCATGGCTAAATTTTCCATGTGCATAAGAGTTCCCAAAGATATATTTTTTTACATAGGTGGCCTTGAGAGCATGTCTTCTATCTTGTTTGTACTACCCTTGTTATACTTGATGATGAGATGGAATTGTTGTAATAATCCCATTCACATATAGTGTTTGGTTTGTTTTAGCTTACTCTGAACTAAAAAATAATGCAGTGGTTGGTAATCAATATCAATGATGGTCTCCTTGACCATCAGATAATGCTTCCACTTCTTAACAAATTGAACTAGAACATAGATATTCTTATCATAGATAGGGTAGTTTAGGACTCGCCTGTGAAATATTTCAGAATGATAGCAAGTTGGCCTCCCTCCTTGCATCAAAATTTTTCCCATAGCATACAGACTTGCATCTATCTATAATTCAAAATGTTTCTACAAATTAGGAAACACAAGAGTTGGTTCCTTCCTGATATTTTCCTTGATCTCTTCAAAGTATCTATGTTGATTCTCCCCTAGTGGAACTCCTTGTTGTTAGCGTTTATGTCATTGAGAGGCAGAACCATAACTGAAAAGGAAGATATGAAATTTTGAAGGTATTTTTATCCGCCATAGAGATCCTAACATCAGTGACATTGGTAAAAGTAGGACACTTAGTGATGGACTCCATCTTTGTATGATCAATCTTAAATTCTCCTCCACCAATCACATACCCCAAATACACTAAGGATTGATGGACAAATCACATTTCTTTAGGTTTTCCAACAATTACTGTTTTTTAAGGTCTCCAATATCAGCTTGAGATGTGATATATGGTGTTCTGAGATAGAACTATATACCAATATGTAATATAGATACACTATAACAATTGAATCTAAGAAAGGGAATAATACATAATTCATCAAACACATAAATGTAGTCATTGCATTGCATAAACCAAATGACATTACTAACCATTCATATAGACGTTTCCTAGTTTCAAAGGTGGTCTTTCAGGAATATTCTTCCTTCACTCAAATCTGGTGGTATCCTAATTTGATATCCAACTTGGTGAAGTACTTTGAAAGCTGCAACTGGTCCAACATATCATCAATCCTAGGAAAAGGGTATCGATTCTCGAGTGTGATCTTATTCAATGATTTATCGTAGATGCACAATCTTCAAGTACCATCCTTCTTAGGTACTATGATGATGGGAGAACCATAAGGTGAGGCACTTGGTCAAATGAAACCATTCTCCAACAAATGTTGCAATTGCTTCTTCACTTCATATGCTTATATGGCATACTATTTGTATAGTTCAATGTTCAGAAATGGAGAATCCAAAAATAATATATCTCATGATCCACATCCATATTAGTAGGTATCGACTTAGGATCTTGGAATGCTTCTTTTTATTCCTACAAAAAGATCCCCAACTCATTTTTATACTCTTTGGTACATGCCTCTAGAGGTGCCTTCACTTTTACTGATTCACTTTATTGCTGATTTTGTCTTGAGAAAAGAAATACAAACTTCCTACTTGAACTGATCAAATTTTTTACTTGGTTTCCACTTACGAGAGAGATATTTGATTTACTTTTGTGTGCGTTAATGATAAAGGATTTCATGTCCTTGATCAAGTGATATTATTTGTATCTACTCATGAATATATCATCCCCCATATACTTGTAGGAACTTTTGAACACTACACCACAAACATATAGGGGTACTACATCTATATACACTTCTTCAACATACTCTGTACTTATGGAAAAATGATCTTGCATTGTTTTATGACTTTGATTTATGCATCCTTATTACCTATCACAATGGGTAGGGATTGGGATGATCATGTGCTTCCAATCCAAGATTATGTGTAAGATCCTCTACTATGAGGTTTTCCTATGAGCAAGAATCGAATAGATCATCGATCTTGGTATTCTTTACATGGATCTTGATGTGGAAAAGTTTTGCGATCTATTTATTTTACTTAGGGCGAAGGATACTTAGATTCACCCCCTTCTACACTGTGGTATAGATAATATTTTCAACCACATTCGAGCTTCTTTCTAATTCCTTACTTGAATCCATGGGTAGAAGTTTCTTGTTCTTATTATACCTCTTGCAGTTCTTGGAGTTCATATCTAGATGTAGATTCCAATACTTTTCTTCAATGTGACAATTAGTATCACGATGCTTACAATTGTTTTTCGAATCTTCTCATTTCCCTTCCACTTCTAATTCTTACCCTCCTTGGTAGCATATTGGGTCACTTTTTGTTTTCAACTACTTGGTTTTCCTTTCTTTTGGCCTATGTTTTCTAGGTACTATGCTTGTACACAAGATTCATCAATTGACTGGGGATAGAAGATAATCACCTACCTCTGTATGTGAGTACTATATTATCCCCCATATACTTCAAGAGTACATATGAGTTATTGGGTGAGATATTGTTTTAGCTCAATCGTGTATTCTTTCACACTCTTCCTTTTCCTTTGCTTGAAGTAATGCCAACATATCTAATGGTCCTCTATATATGAGATAGGGTATAACTGAGACTTGATGAGCATTTCAATGTCATCCCACATAGTTACTAATGATTTTCCCTCCTACCTAAGTGATTGTGTGTGGCTTTCCCACCAGGTTAATGCATGGCCCTCTAACTTCGTTCGAGAAAATGAGATATTTTGATCCTCAACTATTTGATGGATACTGAAATAAACCACCAACTACTTTAACTAGTGATTCATTTTGAGAGTATCAATATCATATTGATACAACTTGATGTTGAATTTTGCTTCAATATTGAAAAGAGACTAGAGAGGAACATTTGTACTGGAACTTGGCTTCTCTCTCTTAGGATCTTTCATCGGCTCCTTTTTTGGGTCATTTTTTATCTTCTGATCTCTCCTCGGATCTGAAATTTGAGTAAGAGCCTCTGAAATATTTGAAAGGTTTGAACTTGCTCTCTAGATCATTCATGAAGATTGATATGTTGTGAGAAATATCGATTCCTTGTATTTCCAATTTTGAAAATCACTGCTCATAATCATTTTTCTCTCCTTCAATAGACTCGTCCGCCATGGATAAGGTTTGAATTTTTTTTATTTCACCAACTACTGGATCCTGTAACTACCCATAAAACCCAAATAAAACCTAATTTTGATACCAATATGATTTGTAAACTACTATGGATATTCCACTGGATAAAATTCATCACAATAGATTTTACAACTTAGTTCATTGTGTTAATTTAATTTCATAAAATATTAAATACACTAGAACTGAAAGAGAAACAAGAGAAAATAAGTACACAATCCACACAATAACCAAGATATACCCTAGGAAAACCCACTATGGAGAAAAACTCAACAAAAAATGAGGACTATGTGTTGCTCTTCATATAAAAATACAAATACAAAGGAAATCCTACTCTCCATGGAGTTACCTATGACTCTGCGTCTAGAATAATTACTACAAGATCTCCTATCTCCTTTGTTATTCTTTAACATCCACTCCCATGTTGCTTATCAACTATGGAACAATACATCAAAAGAATGGCTCACCTTCTTCTTCTATTTACCCAATATTTAACATAGGCCGATATACACGCATGGCTCATTTTATTCCTCTTTGATGCTTTGTTTGTCTCTTTCTTACTACTTGGATTGATGATCATCTCTTCCAACACCTTCTTCAGTTTGGTGAAAAACGAAACTATGACACAAATGAGTTGTTTAGAATGTGTTGTGTATCAAATATAAGAGAATAAACCATTAAAAGGTCTTGTCATCAAAATCATTACTAAAATAATTAGTTAGAAACTGACAAAATCATTTATGATTGATATAACATAAAATAAAAAATACAATCACCATGAAAAAATATATATTATTATATTTTCAAATGAAAACATGTACGAGCATATTCCTTACTCCTGAAGATTGACTCGAGAGCATAAAGGATGGAACATACAATGATACAAAGCTTGGTGTTTTAGTTTTAGTATTCCAATGTTGGTTTATTTATCATTAAATGATATTTATGTTTCTTTCTAATCATTTCATAACTAACCTTCAAGCATGCATTCACCTATTATCGCCCAAGTAAAACATCATTAGGAAAGTGAGCAACCAATAATTTATAAAATATAAAATTGAAGCTTATTAACTAAATTAAAATTATAAGTGATTGCAAAGCCATGCATTATTGGGAGTTGTGTCATATAGAGAAAGTGAATATACATGTTTTGAAACCATTATAGAGTTCCATTTATTTGGGTAATTAGAGATTTTTTTTTGTTATCCTCTTAACATCATTATCTATGTCAAAATCTCAAACTATTGTCATTAACTATAGATAAGCATCTCAAATGGGGTTATCCTATCCACAATCCTAGTAGTTATCCTTTCTATATTATTGTATGCATGTATTATTTTGTTTTAGCTCAAAACATAGATAAATATTTCGACACATCTAGTTCATTAACTTGGGGTTGCTACATTCAAAACCTTTATGAACCCAACAATGTGCCATGGTATTGAGAGATAAATTGTACTCTTATTTAACTAGAACACATTTACATTTGTTGAACTAGAACTTATTCCCACTTTGTTGAATTGGAATGTGTGTGTAATCTTTTTGCTTAGCCTATGTGTATGAAATGTTATGTTCAATATATTTTGGACTTATTTTTGGTAAACATGCTCAAGTTCTAGCTTTGCTTAACATGAGTGGGTTCTGTAGATGTTTAATTGTATCTAAAGGGTTCATCACTATCTTTCACTTTAAGTTATATTTTTTATTTCATAGTAAACTTATACATTTTTAAGCTTCAAAACATCTTTTTAAAGCCTCGAAAGATTATAATCTTCCTAGTATGAAAACATTTTTGTCTATATATATATAATTGTCTAAAACATTGTTTTGACAAAATTAAATTTAAAAATACATTTTTTTCCAAAAAAAGTATATATATATATAAAACAAACATTTTCTTGAGAAAATTATTAACAAAATAAATTTAATGGAACCATACATACATATATATACATATATTTTTCTGAGAAAAAAATCCTTTATTCATAGAATAACATGGACTGCTCGTTAGAGCTTACATCAATGCATCTAAATGCTCATTAAGTTCATCATAGCATCTCTATGTGCTTTGCTTGACCATTGCTCTCAAAAATTACAATGGCTTTAGCTCTCAAAGCTTTGGTTTTTCAATCATCCACATGAAAAAACATTGGTCCTCTAGTGCAACTGATTCTCAAAAAACTGCTTTAGGATCGGTCCAAAATGTCTTATCTTCAACATACCATCATTGTTTTTTGCATCAAGATATATCATATTTTTCATTCATAGTCTTACACATTGATTTACCATGAGATCATTTCTGTAATCTTTGATCATCATTAAACCTGGTGGTAGCATTAAAGATTCTTTAGACAGTTTGTTTGCCTCTTCATTCAATTCCCTGTAAATGTGTTGGAACGAAGTTGAATTAAAATTCTCCAGTTGGCTCCTTATTGCTTTCAGCAGGTGTTGAAGATGGGGAGCATTGATTTGCAAATTGTCGTTTGCCGAATCTATGGTTAGTTTGGAATCCCCGTAAATTTGAAGATTTCTTACATTCTATTTAGCAGCAATTTTTAGTACAGACCATAGAGTTGAAAGCTCAGCCTTGTTGTTGGTACCCTAACCTGGGGCAAAGGTAATTTCTGTTTTTGAATGGTCGTTCAGGTATAATACACCTCTTGCCCCACCTAATAGCTACTCTCCTTGACTTGCTTCGTTAAAAAAAGTTGCATGGAGTGTTCTTGTCCAAGCTTGGGGGCTTGAGTACCCTCTCCGGTTTTTGTTTTATTTCCTTCTGGTGTTCCACTGCTTTCTGCACAAGAATGTTAGCAGTTAATTCTGGGCTTGTCAGGGTGTCTTTGAAAATGGCTATGCTTCTTGTTTCGCAAATAGTGTTAATAAAGAGAGCAGACAAATCTTCAAATTGGCCTACCCTATCATTTTTCCACCAAACTTTCATGCACTATTCTATTGTTTGTTCATCTTCTATTATTAAGGAAGGATCCAATTTAGTGACCGCTTGCTTCTAGACTTTGCTATTATTATACATATATATTCATGTGTATGTGATTTTATTTGAGTTAGAAAAATAAACCCTTAGCACAATGGTAAACCTAATGGAACATGTGCATTCATGTGTGATTGTATTTAAGTTTGAAAATTAAGACCTTGGGCTATTCACATGGATACTAACTTTAGGGAAAATAAATATTTTGTTAACTATATGTTTTATCATTCATTTAATCTTTGCTAAATGCTTTAAAAAAAATTCACATTGTTTATTTTTTCTTTGTTCAAAACTTTTTAAGGCTCTCGATTTTGATGACTCGTTAGTGGAGTAAAAATGCCTTATCGATGTAATAAGATGGTAGTTGAAAAAATCTAGAATGGTTTTTCTTTTAAACATATAAAAAGTAGGTTTTCCATGACAAGGTGAATGTAGCAATATGGGTTTTCTTTTAAACATAAAAAGTAGGTTTTCCATGAAAAGCTGAATTTAGCAATAATGCCTTATCGATGTAATAAGATGATGTGGTAAAGGTCCTCGTCAGGTAAAACGAAGCCGAGTCCCATAACACGAGGCCTTTGCACTAGCATGCCCAGGAGCTTCAAGTTGTGCCCCACCATACACACATTAACACATTACAGTTTTACCTACACAGTTCCCAACAACGCAAAGTTCACCCAAAGAGCACAGTTCACCTGCCTGGACATACCACATACCAAACTATAACTACTTGTTCCTTTAAACAACCGCTCCGCGCCTGCTTCCACAACCTTCACGACTTACAGTTGCCTCAAACAAAACAGCTGGCTATAGAGATAAGAGAGCTAGCTAGCTTTTGGACGAGCTTCCAGACAGCATTGCTAGGAGGGAGGACCTTTAGATCTTATGGAAGTGGCACAGGAACAACCCCGAGCTTCCAGACAGCATTGCTAGGAGGGAGGACCTTTAGATCTTATGGAAGTGGCACAGGAACAACCCCTTGGATAGTGGGTGGAAACTGAACTATTTACTATTGCCTTACTTATTAGATCTTACAAAGGCAGGATGGATGGTTTAGTAGCCAAGTACTTTTGTCTATGCTCCTGCGGCGGAGATGATGGTCCCGAGGATAGGCTTTCTCTTTAAGCAGAGATCGTTGAACGGATGGCTGGTTGAAAAAATTTACAATGGTTTTTTTTAAACATACAAAAGAGTAGGTTTTCCATGACAAGCTGAATGTAGCAATAATGTTGATGTTGATTAATCAAGGTGTCATGTTTTTTTGGCTGAGCGTTGTGTTTTTTATTTTAAGGTTGTGTTAGTATGGCCTGTTTTTTTTTGCCAAGTGGTGGAACCCCTTGACTAGCAGGTTTGCTATTGGCTAAGAGCATCTAAGGCGTCAAAATCATCCGAAGATCGTACTCTATGTGGACCCCACCAACCCTTAGTATGGTTGGATTTTTTGGTATCGGCAGACCCCACCAACCCTTAACATGGTTGGATTATTTGGTATCGACAGAATTAAAACCTGCTACGGACCACCAATTATCTTACATCTCACATATTTTTCAAAAACTATGTTAATATGTTCATGTAATATTTTTTTTAAGAAAACACAATTAAAAGCTACCATTTTAAGTATTTGTTTCGATTATACCATAGTAAGGTTTTTTAAAGTAATTCAAAGGCTCTTATGAGTGCTTCTATTTATTTCTCAATTTAAATTATATATCTCAAATGGACAGGCTTTGTAGGTATTGGTGAAATTAGTAAAAAAAATGGTGTCAAAAACTTGTAAGCTTTTGCTCTGAGACTTATCATGAATAAAGTAGAAGATTCTATTTTAAAATTAGTTCTCCTACAATATTTGTTCCTGTTTCGATGCTTTCCATGCAAGACATGAAATCTCTTAGAGGCTTAGATGATCCATGAATGACTCTAAATAATATATTTTGCGATTTTGGATATAAAAAATTATTCATGCAATGTTTGCATAGAAATTTATATAAATTCGTAGTCTAACATAATGATTTGTTCCTGTTTCGATGCTTTCCATGCCAGACATGAAAGTTCTTAGAGGCTTGGATGACTCTAAATAATATTTTTTGGGATTTTGGATATAAAAATTTATTCATGCAATGTTTGCATAAAAATTTATATAGATTCTTAATCTAATATAATGTTATAATATAAATATTTTAAAAAAAAACATATTGTATATATAAATATTTGAATTTTTTTTTTGCTAGTTTAAAGAAAAGTATTTTGAATTCAAAATATATTTGAAAGATACAGAGATGTATATATTGTTATTCAAAATTCCACGATCATGAAGGGAAAAGAATAATTAACAAAAGGAAAAAGAAAAATTGACAGACAAAAAGATAGATGCAGCTATTATCTTGATGAAATTTAACAGTAATATTCTCTCGATGAAATTTCGCTATCTAATTGTATCTATTTTTGCATGAAAATAAAGGTTTGTCTACTTGTAAAAGGCGAAGTGTGTGTCTGGTTTCTGAACAATGGTTCTGTAGCCCTTCTCAAAATCTTTAGGTAGAATACTAGCATGCATACCAGCTTCTCGGCAAATTGCAGCTATCTCTGCAGCACTAATTTTATCAGGCCGAGATGCATAATCTTCTAGCTCCACTTCGTCACTGAGGTGCATTTTTGCTGTACAAAGCTGGAAAATAAGACGCCTCTATTGGTTGCCAAGATGACCTTCACATTGACGGTCTGATCGAAGCCATCCATCTGATTTAACAGCTCCATGAGGATCCTCTGAACTTCCCTATCACCTCCAGTTTGAGCATCAAAGCGTGCTGTGCCAATTGCATCAACTTCATCAATAAATATGATAGCAGTTGCGTTTTCTCTAGCAAGACGAAAGAGATCACGGACCATCCTAGGCCCCTCTCCCAGGTACTTCTGAGCGAACTCAGAGCCGACAAATCGAATGAAAGCAGCATCGCTGTGGTGGGCGACAGCCATGGCAAGCATGGTCTTCCCAGTTCCTGGAGGGCCATAGAGAAGAACACCCCGAGGAGTGTCTACTCCGATCTGCTTGTAAAGCTCCAGGTCTGTCAATGGAAGCTCCACGGCTTCTCGAATCTCCTTCTTCTCCATGTTAAGCCAGCTGGCTAGGGATCCACCTTAGCCAGCTGGCTTAACCAGCATGAACGTACATGCTGGACTCAGCTCTTTAGGAGTTCTCTGTTGATTGTGCTCAGAATTCTCACACAGTATGTCAAATAGAAAATTCACTTAAACTCATGGTAAACGGAATAGCGACATAAATTTATAAGAGAAATCTATGTAGGTTCATATGATCTAATTAATTTTTAAAGCCGACAAAGATATACATGCAAAGGCAATTATAAGCCGACGCTTATGACCATACAAGCCACGGCGATGAATAGCCAAAGATATGCAAAAGGCAATTGCAATTGCAATTGCAATTATAAGCTTACGATCAGTGGCAAAGTATTATAATAATAATAATAATATAATAATAATTATTATCATCATCAATTTTTAAGGTTATGGTCATGCTAAACATCAAATTGGTGTATGAGACCTCTTTGTTTGTGGGATAATGTACCCCCTCATTGCAGCGATTTAATTACTAAAGTTTACCCCCTCTAGATTTGAACATAAGCCATTGCATAGCAAAGTATGGCCATCATATTTATACATATGCACACACTAGATTGCTAGAAAACTTGATGGTCATAAGTGGTCATGATAGAAAACTTAGAAGACAAATGAAAATGTGAAAAAAAAAATGAACATCAACAAATTGCTATAGCTTTTATTCATTATTAAGAGTGTTATATATTCATAAATAAAGCTTATCTATTGATGTATATAATAGATCGAGGGCTCTCCATACACTTCATGGGACAATGCCATTGTTACCTATTTTCATAGTTCATCCTTCTAAGTAAGACATGAGTTTAAGTATTCCAACAAGTGAGAGATATATTCTCTAACATTTCCTCTTAACAAATACTTGTTTGTATCTTCAATGTTCTTTGTCCTTGATCTTGCTTCATATTCATCTTCTATCTTGATATGCTTAGGCATATTTCTTAGTTTCTAATGATATTCATGGTCATTTTTAACTTTAATTTAGTTGTGTGCTTGTGTTTGTTGCTTGCTTATTGCAACATCTTCGATTGATCCAAACTTCATCATGGGACTTTTTCTTTGCTTGACTTGTAAATTTGCATGGATCAATAATCTCATCCCAATTTTTCATCAAGATTTTTATCTTCCCACTAAGACATACACAATCATCTAGGTTTTATGGTTAGCCAACACATCTTCACGGGTTTCGGTGTTGCCTAAGCCATTACAATTAATTTACGATGATCACAAACCATGTGTATTACAAAGTTAATTTTGTAGTTCCATGAACCATTCAACATAACATGTGGTTTTGGATGACCACAAACCATGTGTATTACGAAATGTACTTTAAATTTCCATGAACTATTCAATATAACATGTTGTATTACTAACAATAATGATGGGGATACCATAGGGATACTTAGTTAAATTTGTATTGAGTTTGGTTTAAGTTTATTTATGTGCTTCATCCTTGAATATTTTAGTTTTTCCTTTTGTATATACAAACATTGATCGTTAATGTCCATGTCAAAAGAAACCCATCTACCAAGATACATGGGTTGCCATTTGTTTTACCCATCAATTCTCTAGGAAATATTTTCACCTACATGGTTCAAGAACATGCTAAACTCCCCCTTACTCATAACTTGGTCGCAAAAACTCTAAGGTTAATATACTCAAGCACCCTTTTAATATAAGTCATTTTCTCCAATTCAACATCAAATTAAAATATAAATACACCTTACCACCCTCATGCATACCCAATGGTTAATTCCACAAATTTCTATCAGTTATGTGCATGAAATAGACTCACTTCACCTAATTTTATGGTTATGCACTACTATGCTACAATAAACATGCCTAAATAACAAGGACTACAAACCTATGAATAAAAAAATTATTATTATTAGACTTTCCAACTTGGGCCAAGACTCTAAGGTGTCAAGTACAAATGATCCCGTGCTAATTTAAAAAAAAACATATACCCAATTTACATTATTTCAACTTAGGGACAACAATCATTCCAAATGTTTAACAACTCCACCAAAGGTACCATCACTCCTTGATACCAATCATACGCTTAAAAGTAAAATCCAATTTTACAAAATGGAACCAATCAAATTCTTCCCGCCGTACATCACGCTTGCTCCCCCTCTTGAATCAACGTTCTTTATCGTTCACCTTTTCAATTCTCTTCTCCATGGCCATGTTTTTTTTGCATTATATGTTTCTAGCCATCTATGACCATTTCCCATTTTTCAATTTAGAATATCATGGAAAAATATATGACCAAAAGCACACACCCAAAGGTAAGCTTTGTTTTTCCAATTCTCTTTACACATTGTAATTTGTTTTTAATACAAAACTAAAACTAATTAACTTTGTTTTTCCACTTCTTGTTACACATTATAATTTGTTTCCAATAAAAAACCAAAACTAGTTAACTCTTTTCACAATTTGGAATTTAATTGAGACTACTAACCAGAAATCAAATATATATACCTCTCTATTCTTCTTTCATGGGCATGTGGGGATAGTCCTCCTCGAAAGAATATTTTTGTGTGTGGGTTGTTGGATATAAGTGTGCGATATTCCCTTCAATTATATGCTTCATACACTAAAACTTATACCTCACTGGTAATTTTTTATACCATTCTTGTTGCAAAAACTAGTTATTATCACAAGCACAATCAACTTGAACTGAAATTATACCTCACTAATGATTTCTTATACCATTGTTGCTACAAAAACTAGTTATTACCACAAGCACAATCAACTTGAACTGCCATTATACCTCACTAGTAATTTCTTATACCATTGTTGCTGCAAAAACTAGTGTGACTACCACAAGCACAATCAACTTGAACTGAAATTATACCTCGCTAGTAATTTTGTATACCATTGTTGCTACAAAAACTAGTTTCCACCATAATCATAATCAATAGAATGGATTTTTTACAGGTTTTCTCAAGAAATGAAAATATTATAGATTTTGGTGATCTTATGAAGGTTGATTCATTGTTATATTTCAAGCACTCCTTTGTTGGCAATCTATTAAAAAATTGTTGCACCTTTACACTTTTGATTGCTTGGAAGGATATTCTTTTTTTAGTGCTCTCCACCTCCTTGTACAACTTCATCATCAGATCTGAACTTCAAGGGGATTCTCCTAGTTGATAGGCTACAACTTTTTTTCATTTGGAAAACTTTTTGTCCTTTTAACCATGAATTGGCTTATCCTTCTTGTCGCTTCATATTTCTAAACTCATTTTCCCTTTTCTCACTATTTTCTCCACTCCGCAACTCCTCTTCTAGTTATGTACTTATTTTCGTCTCCTTTCTCATTTGTGCCTTCCACCACTTTTTACAGATTACCAATCTCTTGTACTCTACATGCTCATCCCTAACGTCATTAGTAGATCCCCTTCATTGCACGAAATTTATACTTTCCACAACTTGGGAGCATTACCTCGATCACTCCCCCAACAACACGAGGGTTTTACTCCTCCACTCTAATCAAGTTCAATGGAAGATCCATATTCATCCATCGCAACCTTGATCCATAATGGGGTTTCTTTAGCAACCTACCTCTTAATCCCTTCTTGAGATGTTCTTCATATTTAGATATAAACCAGTGATTTTCGGCTGCAAATTCCACAATGTATCCCGTCAAAGTACTTTATACACATAAAATGGCAGGCCTAGTTAACAAAGTATCTAGTCGGTGCAATGCTACTAGATTCTTGAGTCTGTTGTAAGGATCTTCACTATTGATTGTTGTGTTTTGGGGCTTCCACAAGTATTTTCAACCAATTATATAACTTTACAGGGAGCTAAACACATAGTACTTTGTACTAATCAAATATTATTCCTCCATAAAGGATGTATTCTCTAAGTTTCGATGGATACCACCACCCTTGCAACTCAACTTCTTATATTAGAAAGTCCCAGGATCTATTTTCTGTCCAATTTTGAATGCTTCTCTCTAGTACCAACGTGTACATGCAATTAACAAACCAAGCCCCAGTAATGAAACCATTTGTTGGTGCAAAAATAAATAGGACCAAGGTTATTACATAGTTTTCTAACAAAGGGCCCCATTGTAGTCTAGTGTGTTGGCATATTAAATACCTCAAAGGAGAATATCTCACTTGAATCACTACCTAGACCTATTTATGATGAGAAGAGTTAATTGCAAAGATATACTGGAAGATAACTTATTCGGTAAATCATTCTACGTCATGCATTCATCACATATAGAGTTATGCAAATGGTATAAAACAAAGAAGAAGGAGTTATGCAAATTTGCAAGATAAGATACAATGAGCTTCCAACAAGAAAGAAGATAAAGATCTAAGGACTGGAATAATCCCCTCAAGGAAGCAGAGATCAAGAGGGAGCCCACAAAACAATAAAGGTATCTATATTTTTATTATCAATTTCTCTTGGAAATCAAATCTGAATGTTTTTTAATATATTTCATTATATAGTTATATGCATATTTGTATTCCTTGAATTAGAAAGTATGTTATAGTAAAAATTAATGAGCGTATGTTATAGTTTTCTTTTATTGGTGAATAGTAAAATCTCATATACTACATGTTATGCTTAAGTAAGTAGCATATATTGTTGCATAACATTCCATGAGATACGGATGGAGGTTGTGCTAAATCATTGGTTAAAATGTTTGCATGATTGTGTGAACTATTTCCATTGCATTGGAATATTCATATGGTTGAATTTCATGATCATGCAAGGTTACTAATCACTTAACTGATTTTGAATTGTAGGAAATTCTGTATGTTATGGCCTATAAGAGAAGAATGACGAGACTTATTCTAATGGGATAAGAAGACAACTAACTGTACCATACATCCCCCAATAGAATGGGGTTACCGAAAGAAAGATCAGAACAAATTTGTGAAGCCGCAAAAGCCATGATGCATGATCAATATATGTATACCTCCTTATGGGAAATATCCTCCAGTACATATGTGTATATCTAGAATAGAAGCACGGGTGCTATTCTGGAAGAGAAGACTCCTAGGGAAGTGTTCACTAGTGAAAAACTAGATATTTCACACCCGAGAATCTTTGGGAGTCTTGTATATATTCATGTACCAAGATAAAAGAGGACCAAGATGGAGCTATCTAGAAGGAAAGGTTGGTTATAGCGAATCATCCAAAGCCTGCAAAATTTATGTTCCAGGTGAAAAAATAAAATATTCTTTTTGAATAAAAGAATTTGTTTATTTTATTATATTATTTTATTTTTCAACCTTATTTTTCTCAACTTTATCCCCAAACATTTTTATCTATAATTTTTATAATTAACGACTAGTTTTAAATTTTCTATTTATACTCTACTTCCCTCTTCTTTTCTATTGTTCCATAGCTTTGAATTATCTTAATGATGGGTAAAGGATCCACCTTAAACATGCTATAACACCCTTCCTCTGAGAGGGGTGTTAGTCCCATTACTAGAAGGAAAGTGTAATTAATGCAAGAATTGTTGAGCTCGATGCTCTAATATAAAGTATGTTGAAGTATGTTGAAGTATGTTCATTTTGATTTTACATTTACTTTACAGTAATTGTGTCTAGATATTAAAACTGAATCCAAAACGGACTATCTAACACAAATTTCTTTGCATATTGGGAACACATATATGTAGAATTGTAGAATTTTTAAGCATAAACTTGATTATCAAACTTTACCATTTTATTTGATTCTAGGACAAACCATGAATAACATATTTCACTAATAGCACAATTCACAGCCTAACAATAATATACTAACAATCATAGTAGTCTAAATTCTTACTTTCTTTTGCATGATTTCAAGTTGTTAAACAAATGACTAAATTAAGAATGTAGAATACCTGGATTTCCGTAGGTTGGAGAAGGTTTCTTTGTGTTCTCATAATCTTCGTACTCTTCTCATGTGGCTCCTCTTGACCCAGCATTAGTAGCCAAAATGATAAACCACCATGCCGACCAGCTCTTATCATGTTGGCCCTTGGAAACCGATGGGTTTCCTAGCCCCCAATCCCACAAACCGATAATCCCGAGAGAATATTTCCTTTGTGTAATTCCCATTGTTTTTCCATTTACATAGATCAATAGTACACTTTCACAAACCAGCTCCCTTGAGTTTCCCAACTCCTTGGAACACTTCCACTTCATAGAAAAAAAATCCAACATTCCTCACTCCTCACTCCTCAAAAGAACCAAACCCCCAATAATTCCCCAAACTCTTGCCTATATACCATTTTCCACCTTCATTTTCCTTTTGGCTTACTCCACTGCCTTATCCCTCCATGTTCTCGGTATTCTAAACCATTAACACAATCATAATAACAAAGGATAAAATAATTATAATATTAATTCTACGACTTCTTGTTCTTTCGGCCAGTCAAATGGTTAAATGCTCATTAAATTTTCCATTTTGATTTGACTTCTAATGGTTTATTTTAATACAAAACAATCATGACTTCCCTTACGAGATAGGTTAAATATTATAAATTTATCAATCGCTTCTTCTTTAAATGTGTGAAGAACAACATAATAAATAAAGAACTTGACTTATTTAATGATGAGGATTCTTATGTATTTATTGCTCAATCAACCCATATTTGACAAATGTTGTTTTGACTTACACTTAAGGTTTACATAATAAGTAAATAGAATATAATAATATTAATAAACCAATCACACTTAATAATAATATTCCATTCAACCATGTATGACAATCTAAATAAATTAAATAAATAAATAACTTATTTTAGACAACAATGGCACTTATGTTTAATAATAATAATAATAATAATAATAGAGACAACTATGATTGTTATAATTACAACATACATCACTTCTAAACATGACACATCTAACTATTCAAACATAATGACGAGCGTGCTAGTAAAACACCGCTATTTGTATGCATAAAAAATAATTATGCTAAATACTATGATTAGCTTATGACAATTATATCTTGACAATGAATGATTACTTCCTAATGCTTCACTTATACGTAACTAATAGATAAATCAAATCATTGATTATTTATACACACGTGACTAAAAACTTATGTTTCAAACTTGATTAATGCACAACTAACTCTTATCCAGAACTACATTACAATAATTTAGCATGTTAAGCATTCATATATCAATACTAGCGTACAAGTGCGAAGTGTGCATGCATGGGTGGTGTATGCATAGGTCATAAATGTACTATAATAAAACTTCATATTACCTAATAATAATAATTGTGAGAATTCATTCACGGTAGGATCTTGGAGCCAAGGAGATTGTTGCAATTTGATATTACACACAAATTATGCACAAAACAACAGACAAAAAGAGTGAAAATAGCATACACAAATGTAGTCAATAACAAATTTTATTATGACTAACCAACATGTCAATATGTTTGGAACATGTTTATATTAATATAGGGATAAATTGTGAGGCCTATGAGGCCATTTGGATGCATACAAGTGTCAGATCATGATTTGACCCTCAAACCCCACTAAGTGAACCAATTAGCTTCCTAACCATCCCAAACGGTCACGAATGCAAGTGTGAACATGGGTGAGGAATGATGGATCATAAATGAATGCATGCTAGGCATGCGTGAGCACATGGGTGTGTGGGAGTGGCTCTAGGAGGCAATAAATTCTCAAGGAAGGCCAAAAACCACCATAAACATGCACTAGCTTCTAAGGTCAAACATATCCATGAATATGGGGATGGGGGAGCACACCAAGACAAACCTGTCATCAATGAGGTTTCCTCATTTATCTGAATGATCAATCTAAAGCGCCTCAACTATTAGAATGATCAAAGTGGAGTGCCTCAACTATCAATAAATGATCAATATAGCCTAAGTCTGGAACATAGAATATAGAATGAAGGCTGATGAAGTGTGTTCTAGGTTTATGATCATGGTACTAAGGCATTTTATTGATTTAACACCACCCGTTAAGCCTAACTTAGTACATCTTATACCAAAATATTATCGAATCCTTCACCACCCGTTAAGCCTAACTTAGTACATCTTATACCAAAATATTATCGAATCCTTAAAAACTAAGGCTCAAGTCACATCATACAATAGAAATTTTATTTGTCCATACAAAACAAGGTAAGGAGGAAAACCTCATGGGAACAAAACTAACTCTTATCTAGAACTACATTACAATAATTTAGCATGTTAAGTATTCATATATCGATACTAGCGTACATGTGCAAAGTGTACATACATGGGTGGTGTATGCATAGGTCACAAATGTACTATAAGAAAAATTCATCTTACCTAATAATAATAATTATGAGAATTGATTCACAGTAGGATCTAGGAGCCAAGGAGATTCTCACAATTTGATATTACACACAAATTATGCACAAAACAACAACAAAAAAGAGTGAAAATAGATTACACAAATGTAGTCAATAACAGAGTTTATTATGACTGACCAACATGTAAATATGTCTGGAACATGTTTATATTACTATAGGGAGAAACTGTGAGGCCTATGAGGCCATTTGGATGCATACAAGTGTCAGATCATGATTTGACCCTCAAACCCCCCTAAGTGAACCAATCAACTTCCTAACCATCCCAAACGGTCATGAATGCAAGTGTGAACATGGGTGAGGAAAGATGGATCATAAATGAATGCATGCTAGGCATGGGTGAGCACATGGGTGCGTGGGAGTGGCTCTAGGAGGCAATAAATGCTCAAGGAAGGCCAAAAACCACCATAAACATGCACTAGCTTCTAAGGTCAAACATATCCATGAATATGGGGATGGGAGAGCACACCAAGACAGACTTGTCATCAATGAGGGTTCCTGGTTTGTCTAAATGATCAACCTGAAGCGCCTCAACTATCAGAATGATCAAACTGGAGCGCCTCAACTATTAGTAAATGATCAATATAGCCTAAGTCTGGAACATAGAATATAGAATGAAGGCTAAGGAAGTGTTTCCTAGGTTTATGATCATGGTACTAAGGTGTTTTATTGATCTAACACCCCGCCTTAAGCCTAACTTAGTATAGCTTATACCAAAATATTATCGAGGGCTTGAAAACTAAGGCTCAAGTCACATCATACAACAAAAATTTTATTTGTCCATACAAAACAAGGTAAGGAGGAAAACCTCATGGGAACAAAACCTCCCCTCAAGAATGGACATGGAGCCAAAATATGAAAGTGAATATCAGCCATCACCATTTGTCACCCACTCCAATAAGGGATCTCAGATAGGTGAATGTATTCTCTCTGAATCTCTTGGTAAAAATGTGAGCAGCTTGCTCTGCATATGGGCAATACTGCAAGGCTATCACTTGATCATGCACCAAGCTCTGGATGTAGTGCATGTGTATCTGAATGTGTTTGGTCCTATTTCTATACACTGGAACAATGTAAATCTTTATTTCACTTTGATTGTCAAACCAAATGACTGTGGGTGAATCAAATGCAAATCCAAGTTCCCAAAGAATACCTTGCAACCACACACATTGTGTAGATGCATTCACTACTCCTTTGTACTCAGCCTCACCTGAAGAGAGGGATATTGTGTATTTTTTCTTACCTGAAAAGAATATGGGACCATGTGCAAGCATGAATAAATAACCTGAAGTGGACTTTCTGTCAATGGTATCTCCATCCAAATCAGAATCAGTAAACCCAACTAGTTATAGTGGAGAACTAGCAACATAGTGTACCCCGAAGTGTTTGGTTCATTGCACACAGTGCAATATCCTCTATAAAATACAATCATCATGAAGCATATTTTATCAAGATTCAATTAATAAGCAGAGAAAGAATTGTGAAATTAAGATCTAGTCTTCCTAGAATCATGAGGATTGCCAGCAAGATCCCCATCTGCTTCAATGGTTTTCTTAGCCCACTTTGAACGAATGGGTGATTCATGATCTGAATGCATCTCATCATCAGCAGCAGCAATATCATAATCTGAAAAATCAGAAAAGGATTCATCACTTACATCATCATGAAGTGGAGAATGTGAGCACTCCCCATGAGCTAGTTCGACATCTTGCATGAGCTCCTCCTCGAACTGTACACTCCTTTCTATGAATGTATCCTGAGATGAGGGATGAAAGAGATTGTATCCCTTTGCACATTTACCATATCCAACCATGATGGATGCCCTTATTTGAGGTTGCAAGGCCTTTCTCTTCTTTGGAGGAATCCTATCCCAAGCCTTTGAGCCAAAGACCTTGAAATGAGAAACACTTGGATTGTGACCACTCCAAGCCTCATATGGTGTTTTTATATCCAAATATTTGTGAGGAGATATGATTTGGATGTATATATCATAGTTGATGGATTCATCCCATATCTTAGGATTCAAATCCTTTGCTTCCAACATGCAGTTTTCCATCTCCTTAAGAGCTATGTTCTTACACTCTGCAACACCATTTTGTTGTGGTGTGTAGGGCATCAAATGTTGCATTTGAAAGCCACATTCTTCCCAAAGTTGTTGAAAAATATTTTTCACATAATACTCTCCATTTTTAGTCCTAAGGAACTTGATCTTGTTCCCACATGCATTCTCAACCAGGGCTTTCCAAACTTTGAAAGTCTCAAAGACTTCAGATTTTGGTTTGAGGAAATATACCCAACAGTGCCTTGATCAGAAGTCATCTATAAAATTCAAAACATACCTTGATCCCCCATAAGAGTGTGTGGGAAGAGGCCCTGTGAGGTATGAATGAACCAAATCAAGCACTTGTATATCTCTCCTTTCCTTCCCTTTCTCGTAGTTGTGCTCTACATGATATCCCACTACACCTCATTTGCATGTGCCATTTGAGAATTTGATAGAAGGAATCCCTTCCACCATGCCTTATTTTCTCAATTCCTAGAGGTACCTATAGTTGAGATGACCATATCTCTCATTCCACAACTTTCTTGTCTCATTGGCATGTGATAGGAGTGCATTCCCTTGGAAGTAAGGGAGGAAGTAAGAGAATTTGTATGTTATTGCATTATGAACAACAAAACCCAATGCCACAACCTTGCATGTAGAGATTTTTTCTATATCCACTGCATCTAGAGTAAATGTTACTCTCTTGTATTCACCAATGTGTGTCATTTGATACAATGAGAGTAGGTTTTCTACTAGATCAGGCACAAACAACACATTGTTGAAGTACCCATCTTCAAGATCAATCATGTTAATCGCTTTGGCTAGGATTTCTCAATCATCACCCATGAGAATGGATAGACCACTGTAAGGATACATGGCCAAGAAGGAGTCTTGCATGGGGGCCATATTCCTGGAAGCTCTTGAATCTATGGTGAAGGAAGAAGAGCTTGAATAACCAACAACCAATCCATGCCACCTCTCCTTGTTTTATGAGCTTGAAACACCATCCTTCTTCCTTGCACCCTCAGGAAATTGTTCTTCTCAAGGAATTGCATCATCATGTCTATGGTATTCTTCATGCATGCACTCTCTGGATTCCACCCCTTGTGACAATAAGTGTATTTGGTCTTCTCTTGCTTCTTCTTGTCCTTTTTCTCGAAAGGATTTGAACCTCCATCTGAATATTTGGGTTTCGCTTGCTTCTTCTTCTCTTGTTGCTTTGAATCTTTGGATTTCTTCTTGCATTTGGCTGGATTCAAAACTCCTGAAGCAAGGGATTGATCCTTCATGGATTTGATGGTACCCATTTACACTAGATTTTCTTTCTCTTAAGTCAGTGACTCCATGAAGTCAGCCAGTGAAGGCATGCGCTAGTTTCAAGCTGTGAGCTTGCTAGAGTGGAATGTTGACACAAACACTAAGTACTCTGGCTCTAGCTTCGAAAGTATGAACAATATGAGCCACTCCTCTTTATTCTCTATGCCACATTGTTTTAGCTGAAGCACCAACGATTTGAACTTGGTGATGAAGTATTGGAGTGTTTGAAAGTTACATGAACTCGGTGAGATTAGCTCATTTTTGAGATGGTGACCTCTCATCTCATCATTCTTCCTAAAAAATGCCTCAATATTGAGCCATTCTTCGTTGGGATTTGTTAGAATGTATACATGGAAGAGGACTTCTCCTAAAATTTTGAGACAAATCATTCCAAATGCTTCATCAAGCCTATTGAATCACTTCAATTTCTCCACAATAGAGTTGGGTTCAAGTTGATTCCCATGGTGAATCTGTATAGGCCTTTTGACCTCAGTTGGATCACCATTTCATCCTTCCATTCAAAATAGTTGAATGGGTTCAGCAATACATGAGTCTGCTCCATTTATTCTTGCGCACTGGGTGACAAACTATTGATTGTACCTGCAATGCAAACACTCGAATCTATCTAGAAAATCCCTCAAACAACAAATCAAACACTATATATTTGATTTTAAACTCCAAATATCTATGATACCATGTGAGAATTGATTCATAGTAGGATATATGACCAAAGGATATTCTCACAATTCAATATTACACACAAATTATGCACAAAACAACAAAAAGAGTGAAAATAACATACACAAATGTAGTCAATAATAGATTTTATTTTGATTTTCCAACATGTAAATACGTATGGAACATTTTTATATTACAATAGAGAGAAATTGTGAGGTCTTGGTTTCCATTTGGATGCATACAAGTGTCAGACCATGATTTGACCCTCAAACCCCCTTAGGTGGGCCAATCATCTTCCTAACCATCCTATACAATCATGAATGCAAGTGTGAAAATAGATGAGGCGTGATGGATCATAAATGAAGGCATGCTAGGCATGGGTGAGCACATGGTTGTTGATGTATTTGTAACTTCAAAATGCATTCACTTGTATATCTTATATTGTACCTCGATGTTCCTATCGGGAGAATCATTTTTGTATTTCATTATACCCCGATGTTCCTATCAGGGGAGTCATTAATATAATAAAGTCATGTAAAGTCAATGAGGTTAACCCTCCATTGTAAGTCGGGGCAATAGTCCCCCCAATTGAGTTGAGGTTAACCCTCCTTGTTGATTAGGGGGGCAAAGTCCCCACAGTTGAGGGGTACTAGGGTTATTAGACTCTCCTATAGATGTCGTCCCTGGTAAGTAATTGTCAAGTCGAAAACTAGTATAAATAGAGAGTGATGCTCTTTATTTTTCACACACACTCACTCAACTAGGCGCATGAGTGAGAGAGGAAGTGCTAGCACAAGTGAGAGAGAATAGCTGCTAGACATCATATTTTCTGTCTTTGTGTTTTATTGCAGGCATTTGGTGCTTATTCTATCTCTGAGGAAGTTGTGGATTTTTCTCCTTTATGGTTTCCCCGAGGAAAATATTTGTGTCTCTTGTCTCTTGTGATTAATTGTTGTGCATGTTATTCTCTTAGATAAGATCCTAAGATAATATTGCTTAAATGATAAAAATCTAACATGGCCCTCAGATATAACCTGAGAAGAAGACACTGTGCAGCTGGAGAAGCTAGGGATTCTTACTTTTTGGTTTTCTCTCCACAATCCATCAGCAAAAGGAGGCTAGGCTAACTCTTCATTGAAGGATGCATCATTTTGTCGAAGCAAAATTTAGTTCCGAGCATTTTTCAGTTTTTGCCGCAGGAAATTAGGGACTTTTACAAAAGATGAATTTTTGAGTGAGCACAACATAGGATTTTTCTCCTCATCAAAATTGAAGTGTAGATACCAAGGTCTAAGTTTTTGGTTGAGTAAAACTCCGAGAAATTCAAACCCTACTTTGACCCCCTACCTGAAAAACCCTAAAATACTCAAATGGTTAGTTTTGTTACATTCCTATATCTCAAGATTGAAGAAGTCACGGGGCATGAAATTTTCACAGGCCGAGGATAAAATCCTGATGTACCGTGTGTAAAAATTTCAGCCTCATATTCACTATATTCTAGGAGATCTGATTCCTCCAAATCAGGGTTCCAGCCCTTTCTAGGATTCATCCCTAAACAGGACACCTACGGAAAATTTCTATATCTTGGGATTCGAAGGTCCAAATGAAATTTATAAAGATTTTCTGGATAGAGCACAAAATTTAATTTATGTGGTAAAATTTTCATACCCTGATGATGAAACAATGACACATGGAAGTCCTTACAACTTTGCTATGATGAACAGTCCTAAAACAAGTCACCTTGGGAAAACTCTCATAAGTCCCAATTGGAGAAACCAATTCTGCTCAAACCTGTAGTGTTGGAAATAGGACAGGAAAGGATACCTTAATGAAAATTTTCAGACATAGAGGAGCAGCAATTTCAGAGATACTACAGAACTAATATCAGACATTTCTACAGAAGAATTTGGAAAACTAGGGCTTCCTGTTTCGAGAGCTTCCCTCCACTGTTTTTAGAAAAGGAGTACATTGGAAAGATCACCTTGATATGTCTGTCCAATCAGATCTAAAATATTCCAAGTTTTTAAAATTAGGGTTTCTCTCACAAACCCTAGATCATCCAGCCCCATAATCAGGATGGACACCTCAAATTGGTAAGATCTAATCTTTTGCTATTTACAATTGATGTTCTCATTTGAAGATGACTAATCACACTAGCTTGATGACAAGCTTGGTGAAGCTGACAACTTCCAAGCATGGAAGTATAGGATTTCACTGGTTCTTGAAGAAAATGAATTGGACACCTACATAAGTGGAGAGGTTCCAGTTCCAAAGGGAGATGAGGCTAAGGCTAGAACCAAGAGAATCATTGCAGATTTTATTAAAGGTCATCTCATTCCTCATGTGTCATCCCTGAAGACACCAAAATAAAGTGTTATATTCTATGATGAAGAAGTCGAAGAAGAATAAGATACTATTATAACCACCTTGAATGTCCTACCATGATCATGGGATTCATTTATTCGAGGAATGTGTGACAGAAGGAAGTGATTACTTTCAGCAAAATCTCGAAAGAGTGCACACAAGAAGAAGCTCAACTCATAATCAAAGAAGAGAATATGGAAGCAACTAAAGATCAAGAGCTCATGATTCAAAGAATATCCCTCAAGTGATGAGGAATATGAAGAGCTCAATTCTTGAAGAACCTCTTATCCACCTTAAGCATTTGGATAAGAAATGATGTTGTTGTGAATGAAGAAGATGATGAAGCTGAAAGAAGGAGTCTACCCACAAAACAAATAAAGATAAGTATTCAATTGTCATTTCATGATATTGTTTTGTTATTCATTTGTTTATATTCAGTTGATGTATTATGCATGATATAATGTTTGCATTAATGACGGTATACTACTAATATGCATGTGATGGGTAAGTAGCTCATGGTGCTATACAAATCCCCATTGCTACTTATCTAGAATGAAACCTCTTTGCTGACATATTGGATTAGTGCAAAATCTCAATGATGTCATGGTAGAGATGGAAGGCATCTAGAAAGTTTCTGTGAGATATGGATGAATGTTGTGTTGGCTAAAATAGTTGCATGATTATATATTTATGCATAAAAATTTTCATTATATGCCTTATGAAATGTTTCTAACCATACAACTAATGCATTTGACTTGTAGGAAAGATCACATACAATCGCCTACGAGAAAATAAGGATGAGACTTGTTCCAAAGAACAAGTGATGACAATTCAAGAAATTATCCAAAATTAATAATAATATGATGATACTTTCAAAGAAAGAAAGAGGTATCAAACACAGTGCAGTTATGAGACACTGTTGAGCAACATCATTGATGCAGAGCATTCCAGCTATGAAGAAGTAGCCAAGAAGAAGGGAAGGAGAGTACCAAATCATGAAGAATGATGTCTACAATGTAGTATCGAGACCTGAAGAGAAGTCTGTGGGATACAAGGCAAGATTCGTAGCACGAGGCTTCTCACAGAAAGAAGGCATAGACTACGAAGAGACATTTGCAGCCAGTGGGAGTTGAGACACATGACAGGTAGACTCATGTGTGCAAATTAAATAAGGCCTTGAAGATGAAAGCCTATAGAGGATGACAAGCTCACAGATGGGTGCGAGAAGAACTTTTTGAAAATGGCTCAAGATAGAGGATCTTGGTATCCAGTGACCCTAGATGGATACATAGAATATTAGTAGCAGAGGAAGCTACTTGTCACTCCAGTACAAAATGTTTCAATGCATAGAGTACAAAATACATAGGGAGTATGATGCTCCGCTTCAGAGGGAGTGACTGCAGAAGATCCTAAGGTTCGACACGGTATGACAGGATGGACAGATTACTGATGGCTCTAGGATTTACTAAGAGTAAAGCATATTCCATCCTTTTCTTCAAGGTTGAAGGTGGAATAACAATGATTCTCCTATTATATGTTGATGACTTGTTCCTGACAGAAAAGAGGAACTCATTAAAGTTTCAAGAAGGAGACTTGCTTCCGAGTTCGAGACGAAGGACTTGGATATGATGCACTACTTTCTAGGCATGGGGGTGTGGAATAATATGAATGGAGTCTCCCAAGGACAAGGGAAGTATGCAATAAATATCTTGAATAGGTTCAGGATGATGGACTACAAGGCCATGGACACACCTATGTCATCGAACCTGAAGCTATTGAGTGATGCTTCATCAAAGTCAGTTGATGCTATGATGTATCATCAGATGATTGGTTCCTTGATGTACCTAACGAACACGAGACCATATATTTGCTTTTCTATGAACACAATTGAGCCAGTTCTTGATAGATCCAAGACATGTTCACCTGATTGTTGCAAAGCATATTTTGAGGTACCTGAAGGGTACCGTTGATTATGGGCTCAAGTATGATATGAATCAAAATACTAACCTATAATGGTTATGTTGATTCATATTGGTAGCTCCACTAAGAGGAAGAGAACCTTGGGATGCTTCTTGAATTTGAAATCCAGTATGGGTTATTGGTTTGGCAGGATGGATTCCTTCATGGCGCTGAGTACAGTCGAGGAAAAATATGTTGCCACTTGCTTGACTATTTGTGAGGTAGTATGTTTTGGAAGCTACTATTTTATTTGATTGATCTGACTTGCATTTTTTATGCAGAGAGGAGCAGTGAAGCTCCAGTTTGTGATCCAGATGGATATCTCTCTAAAGAGGGATTTCTAGCATATCCGGTGAGACAGGTTGTCTGAGCACAAAATCCTGGCAAAGCTCGTAGGTTGCTCAGACGTAAATAGTATTGTAGGTTGTCCTTGGATGTAATCAGTCCTGGTGAAGCTCACAGGTTATCCTTGGATGTAATCATCCTTGATGTGATTCTATGCTAGAAATGGCCAGAGTGAAGTTTGAGTACTTCAGGGAGAAGCTTGGTGTTCTCCAGATCGAGGTTCCTTCCAAGGTGAAGTGATGATTTCATGAACCCTTCTGACATGGTGGTAGGATTGGTTCCTCCCATGGTCATACATAAGTTCTATGCCCTTCTAACATGGTGGTAGTATTGGTTTCTCCCATGGTCATATGTAATTGCCGAACCTTTTCCTGGATGGTAGTAGGTGTGTCCTACCATGTCATAGAATGTAAGCACAGAGCCTTTCCATAGATGGTAGTAGGTGTGTCCTACCATGCTGGTGGATGTAAGTGCAGAGCCTTTCTAACATGGTAGGATTGGTTCCTTCCATGGGAAGATATAAGTGCAAAGCCTTTCTAGAATGGATGCGAGATGTGTTTCCCACATGGCTAGATATAAGTGTTGAGCCATTTCGACATGGTTCTTGGATGTGTTCCTCCCATGGTCAAATATAAGTGCTGAGCCTCTCTGACATGGTTCTTGGTTGTGTTCCTCCCATGGTAAGATATAAGTGTTGAGCCTTTCAGACATCGTTCTTGGATGTGTTCCTCCCATGGTCAGATATAAGTGTTGAGCCTTTATGACATGCTTCTTGGATGTGTTCCTCCCATGGTCGGATATAAGTGATGAGCCTTTCTGTTGTCAGGAATATTACACCTTCTGTAGACAGAATTTGTTCCTCTGGTCTGAATGGTTTAGATCCAGAAAAAATGAGTGAACGACAAAGAATGAAGACCTTACCTGAATTTCGTAGACACCTAGAATACTGCTTCGATTGTGAACCTATGTACCTGCAAACAGATCAAACATGCAAACACGTCAAATATACCAGAAAATCATCTACTTATCCATGTTAGTGATTAAGGAATCTAACAACATATACATGTGAAATCAAGACAACATTAATGTGGGACGAAAAGCAACTTTGCATTAAGAATGTATGGAGAAGCTTACAACCATTTCCTTAGTGTCGACAAGCCCCTCCACAAGAGAAACACTTCATCCCCATAAGCTCCAAATTTCCTCTTTATGCTCTCCAATGACTTGGACTAAGTGGTCAATCCAATAATATAACAATACCTCTATAGTTCTCCCTCTCAACTATGGATATGAGCTTGTATTTATAAGTCTCAATGGATAGGAATAGTTGAGAGAATTGTGGGTGAGGTGGCTCCAAGATCCTACCATGGGGGATCTCGGGCTCAAAATAACCCATAATGATAGGGATAAGGGAGGACACGATTCTCAAGTTCTATAAGCCTCAAGAAACTTCTCTTTTTCCCATTTTACTGAGGGTACCAATTTTCTTCCCTTATGACAGAGCAGTTTAAATGAGAAACGCTTTTAGAACAAAGACCATAGGTGGTGGCACTGCTTCTATAAAATAGGATATAGGCGGTGCTGAGCAAGGTACCACTCATCAGCCATAGGGAAAGTGCGGTGCTAGTTTTTTTCAAGTAGAATTGACAAACAGAGCAAGTTTCCACTCTAAGTGTTGGGATTAAGGGAAAACATGGAAGTTAAGGGTCTTATCACATGATGGTGACAGGATTTAGGTATAACAGAATTCCCCCAAAAGCATGAGACTTAGAGGGATACGATAAGTGAGAGCTTTGAGAAAACAAGTTGTCACTTCGAGGTGAAAATGTTAGCTCGGTTGGAGAATGTCGTCCAATAGGCATCTGTATTACATCAATACTTTTGACTCATAGAAAAATGTAACCAATTCATGGCTACGAACCAATGCAAGGAAGATTCATGAAAGGAATAAACAAGCATGGCTACTAGAATACAACGTAGATCCATGTGATAGAGGACTCAAACTTGGACATAGTTACTATACATACCACATAGATCTATGTCATACATACACAAATTTGAGCATAGTCACGACCATACAAATGTGGATCCATGCTAGATATACAAAACTCCATGACAACCTGGGGAAAGTAATGAGCAAAAAAAAAATAACCAGGGTCTTTGTCTCGTCTTTCACAGAGTACGATTCAATCCATGTGATTACAATGATCTGAAGTCGAACATGGTAGAAACCACTTGATTACCGACCAATGATGTGAACCATTAACAAGTGCGAGGGAGATCACCATTGATGTCAATGATTCCCAAGGTACCCTAGTACAATCTACTAAGTGTGAATAGATGTCTTGATGTCGAATACCTAGTCGATTCTATCGATCAAAGGTCAATGATGTGAACCTATGTCGAGAGTGAGAGAATATGTCATTAAGGCATACAAATCTCAAGGTACTAAGTTTTTTTTCTAAGACTATTTCCCGGATGATGGGTTGATGTCAATGGGAATAGTATCATCGAAGGAGGGCCATGATGAGTCCCACATCGATGAGACAAAACTCGGATCATAGGTCTAGAATGCTGTGAATGTAGTAACCATAAGACTAACTCAAAAGTACTGACACAGAGACTGTTTTGACTGCAGAGGTGAAAATTCTTCAACTTCCCTTTGAACATCAGGAGACACGACAAAATACTTGGCAATATGACTAGAACAGACAAACACACAGTGTGACGATGGACAATGCATTCTTTTCAAAAATTGAAAGGAGTGGCATGACTCATGAAATTGGATCGTCATGAAAATCAGTTGAATACCCAATTGACTGAAATGATATGCAGACAAGTGCCATGTTCAAAGGTAACGACAAACTACTGCCATTTATTCACAAAATGATTCCCTTCCCTTTTTTCCCATCATGATTGATGAGTGCCTCTTTTCGGCTTTATGAGTTCAAAGAGGGTAACAAACAATCGTCATAGCTCGTCCGAAGACAAGTCCAAACTCATATGTTTTACGAACCTGAGAGAGGAGGGGCTTGTTCCCAAAAGAGGGTCACCAGATTTGTTGTCAATTTTATTGCACCTTCTCTAGATAGAAGCTGTTCCTCTGGTCTGAATGGTTCAGATCCAGAACAAATGAGTGAACGACAAAGGATGAAGACCTTCACTGAATGCTGTAGACACCTTGAATACTGCTTCAATTGTGAACCTGTGTACGTGCAAACAGATCAAACATGCAAACACATCAAAGCTACCAGAAAATAATCTACTTATCCATTCTAGTGACTAAGGAATCTAACAACATATGCATGTGAAATCAAAACAACAGTAATGTGGGACAAAAATTATCTTTGCATTAAGAATGTATGGAGAATCTTACAACCGTTTCCTTAGTGTCGACAAGCCCCTCCACAATACAAACACTTCATCCCCATAAGCTCCAACTTTGCTCTCTTTTCTCTCCAATGAATTGGACTAAGTGGTCAATCCAATAGCATAACAATACCTCTATAGTTCTCCCTCTCACCTATGGATATGAGCTTGTATTTATAAGGCTCAATGGATAGGAATAGTTGAGAGAATTGTGGGTGAGGTGGCTCCAAGATCCTATTTTGAGCTCAAACTAACCCATAATGATAGGGATAAGGGAGGATACGAGGCTCAAGTTCTAGAAGCGTTGAGAAACTTTTTTTATTTTATTTTACCCAGGGTACCGCTTTTCTTCCCTTATGACAGATCAGTTTAGATGAGAACCGCTTTTATACCAAATACCATAGGTGGTGGCACTGCTTCTATAAAATAGGATATAGACGGTGCTGAGCAAGGTACCGCTCATCAGCCATAGGGAAAGCACGGTGCTAGGTTTTTTCAAGTAGAATTGACAAACAGAGCAAGTTTCCACTCTAAGTGTTGGGATTATGGGAAAACATGGAACTTAAGGGTATTATCACATGATGGTGACAGGATTTAGGTATAACAATTTTCGACATGGTTCTTGGATGTGTTCCTCCCATGGTCGAATGTAAGTATTGGGCCTTTTTGACATGGTTCTTGGATGTGTTCCTCCCATGGTCGGATGTAAGTGTTGGGCCATTCTGACATGCTATCAGGTTGGGCCTCCCATGTTCAGATGTGAGTGCTAGGGATTTCTGACATGGTGGTGGATGTGTTCCTCCCATGGTCAGATGTGAGTGTTGGGAATGCCTTTCTGACATGGTGGCGGATGTGTTCCTCCCATGGTCAGATGTAAGTGTTGGGCAGGCCTTTCTGACATGGTTCTTGGATGTGTTCCTCCCATGGTCATATATAAGTTATGAAGAAGATGAAGACCTACATGGAGGCTAGGCCTATAACCAGCATGAAAAAGGGCTGGCTCTGTAGAACTTCTTATGACAAGTAGAATTGAGAGATAGCACCATTTGTTCGAGATAGAGTAAGCAGTGATGATGATGATCCATATGATCTAGCTTTGATGATGATCCAGTGACGAAGACTTGTGCTAATGAATTGTGTCAAGAGAATACCTTCCTAATTAAGAGGGAGTGTTAATGTATTTGTAACTTCGGAATGTATTCACTTGTATATATTATATTGTACCTCGATGTTCCTATCGGGAGAATCATTTTTGTATTTCATTATACCTCGATGTTCCTATTGGGAGATTCATTAATATAATAAATTCATGTAAAGTCAATGAGGTTAACCCTCCATTGTAAGTCGGGGCAATATTCCCCACAATTGAGTTGAGGTTAACCCTCCTTGTTGATCAGGGGAGAAAAGTCCCCATAGTTGAGGGGAACTAGGGTTATTAGACTCTCCTAGAGATTTTGGCCCTGGCAAGTAATTGTCAATTTGGAAACTAGTATAAATAGAGGGTGAGACTCTCTATTTGTCACACACACTCGCTCAACTGGGCACATGAGTGAGAGAGGAAGTTATGTCATAAGTGAGAGATAACAACTGTTGTAGATCATCTTTTCTATCTTTGGGTTTTAATGCTGCCATTTGGTACTCATTCTATCTCTGAGGAAGTTGTGGGGTTTTCTCCTTTATGGCTTCCTCTATGAAAATCTTTGTGTCTCTTGTCTCTTGTAGTTGATTGTTGTGCATGTTATCCTTTTAGATAAGATCCTAAGATAATATTGCTTAAATGATAAAAATATAACAATGGGTGAGTGGGTTTGGTTCTTAGAGGAAATAAATGCTCAAGGAATGCAAAAAACCCACAAACATGCGCTAGTGCCTAAGGTCAACATATCCCTGAATCTGGGGATGGGGGAGTGCACCAAGATAGACCTATCATCAATGATGGTGGCTAGGTTGTTAGAATGATCAACCTAAATCACCTCAACTGTCAGAATGATAAAAGTGGGGCACCTCAACTATCAATAAATGATCAATATATCCTAAGTCTAGACCATAGAATATACCATGAAGGATAATGAAATGGGTCCTAGGTATATGATCATGGTACTAAGGTGGATTTTTTCTCTAACAATAATCATCTATGGAAGTGGAACACACATAAATATAACATAATTTTTTTAGCATCCCCCGTTTATTAACAGCTAACTCTTTAATATTTCATATTATTATCTTTATGTTTACTTTAGTTTAATCAATCAAGTGCAAGGAAGGGTACCTACTACCATTATCTCAAGATAAAGGAATACCCAACACTCAACAGTACTAACTAACATATCCTCCGATCATATCATATGTCTGCATCCTCCCTTCCCTTCCTCTGCTAGTACAAAAGTGGATGCCAACTATACTTACCTAACCACATAGAACCTGAGAGTGGCAGTGTTGCCTAACTAGTGGACCTAGCCTCTCCTAGAAGGAATCTGACTAGAATCATAACAACAAATTAGGGAGCATGTCTTTGCACAAACCTACATATTGGGTCGAAAATACATCCATCCCTCTTAACATATTGGGTCTATACCCTATCAAATCATACTCTGTTGCTATCGAGATTATTGGAATGTGTCATCGTATCATCAGTTTGGTAAATAATGTTTTTTTTTCATAATAGGTACTATTCCATGCATCATATCAAGTATTTGACTATCACTTATCCCCGGTGTCCTATGGTTTAGTATTTCTCAATCATATATATAGTTATAGAAAATTTTCCCATTCGATCATTAATCGATCATCATCATCATTCATCTGTATACAATTTAATATTCCACGTGTATATGACATTCAGTAATTTAATTAACCATATTATAAAAATTGTATCCACGTACCACATACTATCTTTCTCATATTGTCTATGGAAAGAAAATATAAACATATAACTGTCATCACTAAAATAAAAGAAACAGTGGTCATAACACATGTAATAACATATCATCAAGTTCATCATGTCACAAAATATAGTTTTCTCAGTCTAGTTAAGTCCAACAAATAATAAGAAAATAAATACTATGTGTCTAACTTGTAAATATGTCTAATCAAAATATGCGGTGTTACATACACCCACCCTTCAGGAAACTTCATCCCGAAGTTATGGTCAAAATAGTGAGGGAAAATATTGACCCATAGCCTCTGCATCCTCATAGGTAGTATAATCAAGGCTCTACTTGTCTAATTGGACCTTTACTAGATTATACACACTGATATTTACTGGATTACTCTTTTTTTGTTCAATGTTTGCATAGGTTATAGATTTGACCTATTCAAAGTTCATGATTATACCTACTCCATTGAATAATTAACATCCTTGTTTAAATTACTTTGTATTTCTGTTAATGTGATTCACAGGGAGACAGTGTCTTCTATATATGTTTTCAATTTGATTCTGAACATTGTCATAACTCTTTGATAGAGTATTATATCTAGTTAATTTCACTTCAATGAATTACATATTATTACCCAACAACTTTGGGAAGACCCTGACTCATGAGTATTAGGATATGCCCTTCCACATACAATTTTAATCTTGACCCATAGGTCACATGTATCTAGAATGCAACCAAATTACCCTCACCATGAATTTCAACCTCCCAAGATATCCAACATACTTTACAAGATTAGTATGATCTGTCACACCTATAGTATATTATTTTTTCAATTTTGTAAATTCTATCCCTACAAGGTGAAAAAAATGTATTTACTTGTCATATTAAAATAAATATAGTAATTCCTATTAGTGGACATTAGAAGCACATACTCACTCTATTATGATATAGTTTTTATTATTATTGCCTATTCTATCTCCCACATTCATTACCAATAACTTATTAATATATTGCGATCCATTATACTTTTATTGATAGGAGCTAAGTTATACAAGGCTAGATACATTCATGTTGCCTCATACTTTTTCTCCCTTCATACCTATAGGTGTCGCTCATTTTATACTTAATGAAAATGTCACTTATATTTCATTATTTAAATATATACATTATTCACTAATAATGCTTATTAGTTTATCCCATAATCTAGCTTATTCCTTCACTAATTTATTTAATTTCCTTTCATAACCCTATCCATCGATGTAAGTGTAGTTTGCTTAAATGTTACATATCTCCTATCTATCATACATTAATGTATCTTATTTCATGCAATTTCATTAAATTTCATTTGCTTAAACAAACCATTTCATGGTTGTTCATCATGCACTAAGCCTTAGCATATATACCTAAGAACATTACCCATGGGCTCTTTTGGATCTTAGTAGCATTTGAAAATTATGTCCTTCACTAAGTTAGGAATGCAATTTCTCTCGGGTGAGCACTCTAATAATTATATTGATTTATTCTATTTAATCATTAACTTAACCGCTAGGTCAACTAATCGTAAGGAGGTAGGTGTACCTATTGTTTTCATTACAAAATTCAGAATCATTCCTCAACATGATACAATCATTCCTCCCATAGTCGATTATAATTCAACTTAATCGTCTTATCTAGGGATAAAACCTAACCATCATGTCATATCCTAAACCACAAGGTAATAAGGCATATCGTCATGACATCTCATCGCCTTCCTGAACTTAGGCGCTAGCCACATAATGTAGGCCACATCTTACATCACAATGAAGACTAAAAATACACGGAAATAGTCATAGGTAGTCACCTAAGTGAAACATATAGTCATCATAAAATAAATAACAAGTCCATTTATTTATTTATTTTAATCTATGTAGAATAGAGGTGTACTTATTTTCATTATAAAAGTTAAACCCATTGATTAATGATTCGTAGGTTAGTTTTGTTGAGGTAATAATCCTTAGCATAAATTTCACAATTGCATTTTTCCTTTTTGTATCTTCAAAAGGATATCTACAATACATCCATAAATGAGGAAATAGAACACCATATCCTAATCTCTTATCTTAGATACAAGGTCCACTCCTAACCCCTTCTAAATACCATAACAGATTATTCTTTATTATTTAGTTATTGGTTTACATGACTGAACACTAATATAGCATTGACCTCGACCTTGACCTCTGTGTGTTCTAACCATAACTATTCATGTGTCATAAAACATCCTACCATTAGTTTCTATAGAGTGTGCTCGTTGATTCTAAAAAGATGTGCATTTAAAAAAAAAACTATAGTGCAGGGCGTTTTGATCAGGCCATATAGATCCCACCCTGTACTAAATTTATTGTTAAATGTTTGCAGTGTACCTCGTCTAATCCATACTAACTCAGCATGGCCCGATAGCTCATAGGTGATTAGGGTAAGTTGACATTGTACTCTAACATTCGTCTATTATTTAAGTTAAATGATATAATTTAGTGCTTAACATCTAATATCAAATATTGAAATTTGTACTTAACATTGGATGTTAGGCATGCATTTAAAACGAACGTTTATTATTTAACATTAAAGTTTTAAAGGTAACATTTAAAATTTTATATTACATGAATATGAAAGGTAACCTTTTAATATAAATTTTAATTAATCTAACCTCTAAATTAAACATAAGCTTTATTTCAAATTAACTATCATAAGCATCTAATTTAACGAATAAATTATAAATTAATTATAACATTATTTATATCACAAACTATTTATACAATCCAATCTTAAAATAAATTATAAACTAATTAAATTCATTAATTATATATAGCTTAATAAGCTTATGGAATTTTAGAAATTAGAATTTCAACTTATAATGTCACTTATTGTAGTAAATTAAATATAAAGTTACATATATGCATATAAAATTTTACCCTGACCTTCAACACAATTTCCCTACCTTACCCACGTGAAGGGTATGGTGCATGTAAGCCACGTGAACACCTGCATGAGGCTTAAGTTGCATGAAGCTCAGGTGCCAGTACTCTACTAGCCCTAAGCTGAATAAGAATGACTTTTAAATAGGTGGTACTCCCTTCGTGCATGTGTGTCAATCTCACATTTTTTAATCATGTCCCGATGGTGGAGCTCTCCAACCTGCAACTCGAGCTCATTTCCATGGAAAAGGGGTCGGGTACACAAAGGTGTCTCCACTAGGAGGTGAGATCTGTTCTGAAATTGCAACAATACTAATCTCTCATCCCATTTCCTCATAGGGTTTAGTTCCTAGATCTATATTTTTTTTTATATGTTGTTGTTGGTTTACATTCAGGGTTATTCAAATTCTTTCTTTACCCATGCAAACCTTCTTTCTATTTCAATGTGTGCACTCACTCGCTAATTCAGTTTTGTGTAGGACATATTAGATTGATTTAGTTTTATTTTCTTGCTTTGTTGAGAAATGAGTTTGGGTCAAATTTGGCCCAAAAGATAGAGTAACAATGGCCTAATAAGGAGCCATTAGAAGCTTGATGAGTAGTAGACTCGGGGATAATGTGTGGTGGACTTGATTTTCTTTTGTCATTTTGTTTCTTTCCACTTTTGGACTTTCCACTGTGGATTAGCTTGCTAGGTGGCTCTAATAAGCTTATGGACCTCTACATGATCTCATAAAGGTAACCCATTGTTGGATTCTAACCATCAACAATTTTTAGGAAATTTAAGAGTGATTAACAAATGTAATATATTACTCAACATAACTCCAAAAACCCTCATTATTGCTTGCTAGGTGGATGTAATCACCTTATGGCCCTCTACATGATCTCATAAAGGTAACCCATTGTCAGATTCTAACCTCAACAATTTGTAGGACTTTTAGGGTGATTAAGAAATGTAATCTCTTCCTCAACATCACTCCAAAAACCCTCATTATATGCAAGATTGGAAACTTGAATTCTTTTTGAGGTATTGGCATATTTTGATTTTGTGTACTCTTTGACCTTAAATACCCTCCTCAAAGTTAACATTTTTTGAATCCATTCTTTGCAATATGAAACTATTGGTAAATCTACCAATGTTGGGTTGAACAAGCTCCTTGCCCTCTATATGAGTCTCCAATATGCCAAGTACCTTGTATGATTGGTTAGAGATTTGCACCTTTTTAATGATTTCTTAAAACTATTTTTTTTTTATGTCCTTATACATGAGTTCTATATAGTCGGTTGCTCGAGTTCCAAAATATGGTAGGGTAATTCTGGAGTTGAGTGAGTCTTGACATATCTCATCAATAGGAAGGATTTGTCAATGGTATAGGGTTTGGAAGAGAAACAATTTCAAGAGGAGAATAAAGTTCAAGGGAGGAAGGAGTTGTGACAAAATGAATACTTTTCTCATCATAAAATAATGTTTTGGACTAGACATATTGTTGTAAGAAATGACTTTCAACAACATCATGTGTTTAGATCTTGTGATATTGGCACATAATTTAAGATGGGACAAATTAAGGTGAGGGATGGGCTTAGGGTAGTTTCATGATGAGAAAGGACGAGGGTTTGTGGAATTAAAATTGTTAGGGCTAGAGCTAGTATTAGGGTTAGGGTTATGGAATGGGGTAAATCCAGGTTTCTTGTGAATTTTGATTTAATGACTAGGGAACAAAGAAAGGCTTGGTCTAGGTTGGTACTCTAAAAAATAAACATTTCATTTTCAAAAATAGTGAAAAAACTAGAATTGAACTTAATAACAAGTACTTATTCCAAATATCTTATATGAATTTGGAGCTGGATCTTGTTGATTACTTCAAGAAACTATTGGATAAATTTCCATAGTGCTTGACACAACTACAACCACTTGCGCATAAAGTTAGATAAATAGCATCATTGATAAAAAATCCTTCTCAAGTCATGGAAAAATGCATTAAATGTAGTTATTATAGTAGGATTGGTGTTGGTATCTTGATGTTCATTTAACTCCCATATCCCTCAAGGTCATTGTAATACCCCAGTTTTAACCTCGCTTACATTAAATATACATGATACTTATATTGGAAATAATCATGGTGCAGAGCTAAAGGCCAAGGCCCCACCATCGATTTGGTTATGTTGTGTTCCATATTTGGAATTGTCATCGATGGTATATCGGGACATACGGCATATATTAAATTGTGGCATCATGTAAACACGCATTTTAATTAAATAACCCAACCAGCTATGTTCACTGCAACTAAATTGAGAAGGGGCGTGATTCCAAAGGATAGGGAAGGGGAATGTGAACATTGAGTCATGGGGGAGAAGCCATATGTCCTACTCTCTTTTTGTCTCCTTAAACCACCACCCTTAGTTATTCCATTGTTAGTTAGGGGCAACGATTTGCTGGCAGAAATACCACTACCATGCCCACGCCTGCTCTCACTCTCCATGACGTGCGGATGGTCTTCCCACTAACCAGCTCGTGAGTCTATTCAGTTTCTTCATGCGACGGAGTTAAAGGAATCCACATTTCCATTGTGGAGGGTTCACCATTCCTTCACACACCGCTTGCTAATCGAAAAAACATTCTTCCTCTGTTCACGCAGAGTTTTGTATCTTTTCCCATCAATTTCAGATTGTGTATTGTTCTGTTATGTCCACCGTTGATTCAAGGCTGCAATGGCATCAATAGTTCGGTGGGGTTTCATTTTGTCTTTCCCATATAGAGTGGTAGTTTGTTCCTTTACCCTTATCTGGTCTGTGCAAATTTTACAGTGAGTGTATTGAGAATCATTTGGGTGATGTGAGTCCCTACGCTATGTGGTTGGTGGTCTCTTCCACATTTTTCTTTGGCTGTGTCTTTTTCCCTTCACGCACAGATTGAGAATCAATTTCCTTGAGGATCGACAGCTATGGTTTCATAGTTTTTGCGTGATATTGTTGCCCACGTCTGTTTGACTATGTTTTTCCCCTGTAAAAGCTTGAATAGTTGTTGGCTGCTTGCATGTAGTGGTTTGTCCTCAGACTACATTGGAGTGGTGACTGAGGGCCTGAGTTGCTTGATAAACCTGGTAGGGTTGAGAACCACACAGACAGAACTAATAAGCTAGCTTCCTTCTCCACAACCCCTGAAGAGCACTGGAAGGGAGATTAGGGTCTGAGGGACTACGTTGCAGAGAAGGGACTGATTTCCTTGTGTTGGGTGTGTGTGGGTGTTATAGAATCCAAGCTGGTTCTGGTGTTGGTGTCTGTAGCTCTTCAATGAGCTCACCATATTAGCATTTATCCCTTCCTAGCTCCTGGATGGCCTGATAAACCCAACTTTGTTGGCTTGGATGATCTATTGTTCGCCTGATAAACCCAACTGTGTTGGCTTGGCTGAACTGTGTACCCTTGTGGTGTTGTTATCCTTGGCTATGTGTAAGCCTATTAGTTCCTTATTCCTTGGGGAATCATGCCTGACTCGGGGGTGGCAGCGTTGCTGAGAGATTAAGGAGCATGCGGGCCTATGGTTGGGTGGAATGTTGCAAGGACATAGCTGGTTGCGGAACAAGTTCTCTATAAGATAAGTACTCTTGCCTAAATTGTGTCTGCAATTATATTTACCATTGATGAGTAATGATATACATGTTAAATGCTGATTTGTATATGCATGAATGCTGATTGATATGTATTAATTCCGTTTTGTATATGAATGATTATGCTTCAAAATATGTTTTATGTTTTTAAGTATCATGCTTCAGCATTATATGTATGTATGTTCATGTTCATGGGGTTAGATGCCTGGTTGATTTGATCTATCATAGCATCCTATTCACCGGTCGAAGGATTGGGGACATTACAGTCATCTTGGTGAGATTATCATCAAGCATGACAAAGTCCCTCTAAATGTGTGCCTTTAGGAAGGAGGTGATACTCTTTAGTTTTCGCTAGGCATTGTTGGAAGTAAGCAGTGCGAATACATATCAAGAGTCCAAAACATATTCATGCATCTAGCTAGTGTAATTTGATAATGTTATTTTGGTGGCTAGCTGAAATGTAGAGGTGGAAACCCTAAGTTGTAGTTTAATGGATTTAGTGAGAACACTAGCCAATTCTTGGGCCACACTTTTTAAACTGGGTTTTGAATCCTTAGAGGATTGAGTGTTGTGAAAATCCATTAAGAGATAAAGAGATATTGTGAAATATTTGTAGGTGAAACCCCATGTGGCTTATCTAGTTAGGGTTTTATGCAAGAAGGGTTTGTTGAGAGATGAGGAGTGTGATATTTTCCTAGTAAATGTGACACAACATAAGAGAGAATAACTAGGATGGAGGACGATGTCTAGATACCCCAAACAAATATTAAACATAGATTATATGACATAATAGGAAGTGTTGAGGTGGGATGGAAGCCTCCAGAAAAACTCAAGTAGAAAATCTATGTAAATTTTGAGCCAACATAAGAGGTGTGTTGTACAATAGTTCATTTGGTGGAGTCAATGGACAAGAAAACTAGCTAAAGAGGGGAGATGGTGTGGAGGATGGACCTCAAAGAACCTAAAAAAACTTGATACATATACACTAAATAGGATAATGGTGTGTGTAGGGTGGACTCCAGATAACCCTAACATTTGAGTGAAAAGGAGGCCAAGATCTTACTTATATGATACATAATGATAAGAAACAACCCTCCTACAAAAAAATCAAAGACAGAAACAAATAAAAAGGTTGTAGTTGATACAAACAAGATATAAGGCATGAGAACCCATAAATGAGAGTAAATCAAAACTTCTTCTTCAAATTTATTAATGAGTCTAGTGGTTTCCTTGTTATATGTTTGCATAGCTCTCCAAGTCCAAATCCCTAGTCTAAGGATGCATGTTAGTCAAAGTTGGAAAGAAATATAATATGCACATGAAAATAGCTCAAGGATGGAAGTTGATGCCTTAGCTAATGAACTGAGACAACAAATAATTAAATAATGTAGATTCCCATATATTCTAGAAGATATAACCCTCAAGTGATCAACACCCATTAATATCTAGGTTAGTTGGAAAGATGAATCCTCAAGGGAGGAGTGCCCACAATCCTTGTATTGGTTGATTGGATAGCTAATCTTATTGCACTAGTTCAATTAGCTAGGATCTCCATGGATGCTTCTAGGAAGACACCTATGTTTCTTTATGAGTCAAGCAATGTAGCATTAAATTTGATATATGTTGAGATATACACATTGTATGCGAATCATTTCAAATTTCACTATGTATATTCCAACATATATTATAGTTATTGTCACAACATTACTTTCCAATGATTAGTTGTTGAGATTTAATATTTTCATTTTCAGCACACTTTTCTTGTTCTTGTTGTATCTCTTATATAACTTAAACACCCTCCTAATTAACAAGCTTTTCTCTCTAAGAAACATATGGTTGTTAAACCTCCATATCGATTTTGACGCTTCAAGAAGAACCAACACTTTCGACAATCTTTTTCTTCATTATCATAGAGCTTATATACTATCCCTAAATTGCTATCATAATCAAACTATGATGCACTTCAATATTTTTTAATTTGGTTTCTTTCACTTTACATCATGAAGATGCATAAGTATGGTAGTACTTAAACAAATTCAAATGAACAATTCTTAGCTTCCTCCCATTCCATGCCTTATAAGGAATCTTCGACTATATTATTGTAATGGGAAATTGTCTTTGAACATACGTTGTTGTTGTGACTATGTTAACTTAGAACATATTTACAAACAAAACATTCTTTGACATGCCTTTCCCTAATATTCCATTCCACAATAACATTATGCAACTGCATGATATAGTGCATGGCATGTCAATCTTAATGCCATTCTATTCACATGGTGCATTGAATAATTTAGAGACATATACACCACTAATGTCACACCTTGGCCTCTTTAATAGATTCCCTATGACCCTTTCAAAATGCTTTTTTGAAAAAATCATCAGTAAATGTTAGAAAATATTTACTGCCACAATATGACAAGGTTTTCATGGTTCAAAAATATCACTATTGAAAATATTCAATCATTGTTGGGCTCTCTAGACACCATATTTTGTGAAAGGAATTAGATGATGCTTCCTAAAAATGCATCTTTTACAAATACCAAATGAAAAATATTCAAATATTCAACTAACATCCCCTTCATCAACATATCTAATGTATGTGTGATGGGATACCTACTTAGGTGGTACCAAATCATCACATCATTGGCCTTCACAACAACGTTCACGACAACTTCTTGCACATCTATATTTTCCTTTGAAATTGCAAGCAAACACTAAAATATTGTATGAAATTAACTGATTTGTCTCTAGGGAAATACTTTATTCCATTAATAGATTTTCTATGTGTTTTCATCTCTTGTTTTGATCACCTTTTAATCTTCTGCATGTATGTTGAATCCGACTCTTTAGTTTGGGGTGGGATATTTGAATAAGCCACTGACTATGCATTTTGTTTGAAGGAGTTTCATCCTGATAGTAATATTTCTTCATCCTTATTAGAGATTTGAATTTAAAGTGCATACCTTGCTTCCTAACTCTTTGTTTTATTAATGAACTAATATGCATATGGAAATTTGAATCTTTTTTTTCACTTATTTATGAATGCAATCACCTCATTTATTAGCCATATTATATCCAAACTTGTGAAAAAATTGTTATAATTTTATTCATTTCTTAACCACCTAAAAGGTACCAATGGATGGAAATTCAGATGGATCCAAGTGATGTTATGGACTTCACATTTTTTATTGGTGAAGAGAAATGTTCCCTTGGAACAATCCAGTGTCTAAAAGGTTGTACATATGCTGAAATCATTGAATATCATTTTGATTTTATTGTCCGAATTAGAATTCCTTCAAATACAAAACAAGAGCAAAAAATGAAACCTACAGCAACAAATGTAAGCATTAAGAGGAAAGTAGGCACGTTGGTTGTTGAAACATTGCAATCACATGCAATGGAAGGAACGCCAATATATGAAACATTGAAGGGAATGTGGAGGAAGCTATGCATAAAAAACCAAAAGTTGATCATGTGTTCGAGTTAGTGGAACAATCTGTACATGTTGATCCTAATGTATTGGCATCTTGGGAATAGAAAGTGAATAGTTTAATGGAAGAGTTTGTCAAGGAGAAGCTAACACTCAAGGTATATTCAAAAAATGGAAAACCTTATAATATAAAGATCTATTGTGAAATTTGTGGCATTGATTATGGAACGGGGGAAGTATCCTAGGTAGCGTGAACAATTTGTAATTTCAAAAACAATCATATGAAAACAGGATCCCATCAACATCACGTTTCAATGTTGGGAATTAATGAAATTCCTTCATGTAATAGAGAAAAGAAGACAACAATGGCTAGATATCAACTTGAGATTGACAAGCAATAAAACTTCTACATGATTTCAACCAAATGAAAGAGCCTAATTTGCTCAAGGTGGTGGAAGAAACACTTGCAAACTATGAGGACAAGAAAAAAGTAAGAGCGGAATGTACACTATGCAATAGATGGTTCTCTTTGGTGCTGACAAGTGGTAATATTGTCATTTCTCTAAATGAACACATGAAATCAAAGGAGCACACTACTACTACATATGAGGCTTCACATAATACAATTGTGTTAAGGAGTGAAACGGTTGGGAGACCAAAGAAACCTACCAATGAAAAGTCTCAACAAAGTTTGACTAAGTTCTTGATCCCATCACTACCATCACCATTAGATGGGGTTTCTACAAGTTCACATGCTTCTACTTCAGGTGTGTCAATTACCCAAGTTTTAATTTAATTTGAATTTGAATGTGCACATTACTTTATTTGTTATTACTTGTTAGTAGTAGTTAGTAGATCATTTACCAATGTGTTTTCATCTTATTTTAGGAAAATTTCCTCTCGGATATTACTATGTTGGGGGTATTGGGATCCCTATCTTGATAGAAGAGGGGAGAGATTGGACACATAGGTTCTAATAAATGACCAACATGGTGGAAAAATGTGGGCCACAGAGAAACATACTAGGAGAACACTATGTTATTATGGTATTGAATTCCATATTAATGATACATACATACATATTCATTTCAAGAGGGTTCTAAAACAGGAATCCCTTTTGATTCATTGATATGCAATTTCCGTAAGTTGATACCTAATTGTGATGACTTTTGAATGTGTTTATATCATGAATCGAGGAGCAACATCAAAATACATGGGATAGATATAGGGAAAGGAAGAAGGTTGGACCATATCTCAAAATTGTTGCAAGAGACACGAATGCTACACATAGATTAACAATGTGATCTCTTTGGTGGGAGAGGACAAAGGTTGCTAAATTTTCTATTAGAACGAGGTCTATAAGGGAAAAGTTGTTTGAATCTGTATGAAGGAAGGATGTGTTCATGTTTTGCAAGGATGTGTGTGAGGTTCATAAGAAAGGAAAATTGCATTAAAATTACATGTGTGTGAGGCTCCTTTAACCAATATCAAAATACACTTTTAAAGTGGATGACTATAAGCTTAAAATTGAGGATATAGAGAGGATTAATTGTCAAAATTGGGGTTCAACACAACAAATTTCTTCAAGGCGTGTCCATAGGTTCTTGAAGGAAATGAGAAGTACAAGTGGAAGGACATAGAGGACATCGGGTACAAAGACCTACCTAGAAATCGTTGTTGACTATATTGATATTTTTTTGTCTCTTAGTTTGACTCTTTGGGAAAGAGTGTGAAATTATTCAAGAGTCCGTGATTTCTTCACATTATGGCTATGTTGGGTCAGAGAATAAGAAAATACTAATGTCAACATTAATTTAATTAGCAAAGAGGCATATCAAGATGTGAAAATTTCTTGCCACTTTGCGGTTTTGTTGATGAGATTATTTCGTGATCAATACTCTAACTTGCCATGTGCATTGCACCTCAATGGGTCAGATGTATGTGAGAAATTATTTATAAAAGTTGGTGGCATGGTTGGAGTAGAGAGGGAATATTATTTCACTGACTTAGTTCATGCTATTGGAACCATTAATATATTTGTTGAAGAAGAATCGAATCCCCAAGGGATTCGCTTCAATAAATATCATAAGAAAAAAATGAGTATTTAGAATAAATTGCATCAACAAAAAGTAGAGGAAGGTGATGTATTGTCACAATATGATTCAATATCCACATATAATAAAATTATAGAAGCTCTCAAGATAGGATTGGCGGATGCACAAAGAATTTTACTAGGTCTTGGCATGCAACCAGAAAGACACACAGAAGATTCTTGGTGGTTTAAACCATGGATAGAGGATCACAATTATCCAAAATTCAAAGTTGTGGATGAAGTAGTTGATAATTATCCACTGGGTCATTCCAAATCCATATTCCAATATTCATCTTTTATGGTACTCAATGATAGTGAATTACAAATGATGGAAAGTGAATGGAGGCACGAGTTGGATGGAATTTTAAATTTCATTGATGAAAATGTAAACATAACTACCAAACCAGTGGTGGAGCTCGATGGAAAGGACATGTACAAATATTGTTGGGTTAGTTAATTGAATGGAAATCTAACATTATCAAAAGATAGATTGACTAAAGTGAGGAATGGAGTCTATTGCAGGCGAGATGAAAGGGCCCCCAAAAAGGGTGTTGTAATTTGTTTTGGAATTGGATCAGACTATGCAGTGTTGTTTGAGAGCAATTTTATAGTTGTAGCTGGACATACTACAAGAAAAGGTGTATCTCAAAGTACAAATCATGATGTTTCTTATGGGACTTGGTACATTGGAATATTTTTAAGAATAAGAAATAAGGATGGTAATGGGGTGTTTTATTACCATAATGACATTGATCTTTTGGATAGGCATGAAGGTGTTGAGATTCAATGTTGTTGGTAGAATAGAATAAAGGGGTAATGCATGTACAAGTATGATTTGATAGATCATCTATTCATACAACTTGAATCTACTATAGCAATGACAAACCTATCATACAATATCAAGAATGACACATACAAGTTAGAAGAAAGCGACCACATAATTTATGACGATTTCATTAAAATTTTAAATAGGGTGAAGTTTTCAAAACATTCTAATTTATTTTATATTTTCTACTACTATATTATAGCCTATTTATAAAGTATTATTTTGTGTATTATCACCGATTTGTTTGTATAAATTTTGTACTCATTTTATACTTTTTGGCTTCAAGTGTGGTGAATGGCTGGGATAACTCAATGTGAAGTTATCGATTGCCAAATATTTCTTTATGCTTTCTTGAAGCATGGTTCTTGAGGGTTCTTGAACTTTTGGATGATTCAACAACTATATTTGATATTACTTTTAAAAGGATGAAACAAGTCTTTGTTTGTCAAATTTTGGTGCCCATGCCGATGTTAGAGTTTTCATATACTTTCTTTTGCTACTTCAACACTTAAATTGAATATTACTTAATGTGTGTTTCTTGAAATGTGTTTTCTAAATGATTTGTATGTATTTTTCTTCATGAAACAACATATCCTTGTAACCTTTTGAATTAGTTACCGTAGGGAATCCCCCCTTAGTGGTTCAAGCCACTTAAAGAGAAGGGAAGTAGGTGTAGGTGATAGCTACCTTATTTCCAGAGTCTCACTTAGCTAGTACCTTTGATTCCTTGCAATTGGGGTGTTAATTTTTGTGGAAACATCCACCATAAGTGTAACTTAGAGAATAGGTGTTTTGTGTTTTAGATAATTCCCTAAAGAAAACAAATTTCAACTTAAAAATGTGTACATAGATGTAATTTGTGTTTTCCAACATGGAATTCTGTTGCTAGTGCCATTATTCTATCAAGAGGTTGTATTCATTTTGCATGAGGAAGCATCATTTGGATACAAATCTGAAAATTTCCATGGTTTATATGGTATTGAGGAGTTTCAAATTTTTATACATATTGGTATCAATAAGCATGCCTTGTTAACACAAAATTTTCCTAACCTACTCTACAAGGCCTACACCACCTACATACATATATTTCCTAACCCATTATACCCCCACCTCCACATTTAACCTATGTTTCTCTCACTAAAGGATAAAATAATAAAAAAGGCTTTAAAAACCCCCCAAAGGAGCCAAAATAGCTCACAAAGGAGCTAACAATTCCAAAAAGGGGATAAAGCCTCCAAAAAAGAGCTAAAATCCCTAAAAGGGCCTAAAAACCATGAAAGGAACTAAAACTAAGAGAAAGGGGGATTAAAACCCTAGGTAGGGCCTAAAACCCTAACCAGGGGCTTAAAACCCTAAAAATGTGAGAAAAACTATAAAAAGAGGGGTTGGGTCCCCATTACTCATGACTATTCCCTTACCCACCGTTACTATAGTCGCATGAATGCCTTTCGAGACCATCACTCTCAAGACATTCACCCCATTCACTCCATTCACCTCATTTCACTCATTTTCCCATACCTTGGTGTGTTGAGTCAAACTAGACACCAACCCTACCTGTGGAGAGGCATCTTCCAAGTCTCGGCAAGGTGGCCCTCTTCCAAAAAGATTTGAGATATAATGGTCTTCATGTTTTGTCTTATTTAGTTCATATTTTAGATGCTCATGATTAGTTTATTTCTAACGGTTTGTTGTAGGTTTTTCTTTGCTCGTCTCTAACAATGGGTTGCAGGTTTTCTTTGTTTTATCCACATACTCTATCCTTCCATCCTATAGATGGAGGATAGGTCCTTCCATCCTATAGACGGAAGATAGGTGCTTCTGCACGTAGCTAGGGATTTTTCCCTACTACAGTTTGGCAACCACACCAGGTTGATCCCAGAGGATCCCTGGGTTTTGAATAGTTTCTGTAGATATTTCAATAGTTTCTTAGTAGTATTCTATTTAGTTTATTTCATTTTTGTTACTGGTCAAGCTCTCCTAAGACCGACCCAAACCAGTTCAGTCACAGTACTAGTTATTGTCAACTGTTCTTAGTTTTGATTTCAATTTTTTTCCGTTCACGGGCCAAGTCACCTATTTCGGGCCTAAAGGGTGACCCCCTCATTGATTATGGGACTACGAGGGAGACCCCCTCACCACATTGTCCCTAAAAGGAGATACCTACCTCTATAGGCCGAGTCTCCTATTTTGGACCTAAAAGGGAGACCTAGTCACCTGTTTCGACCCTACAGGTGCAACCTGGTTGCCTATCTAGCCCTGAAAGGTGAGACTTGACTCTCAGGTTTCCTGTCACTACCAATGCCCAACTAGAATGATCTCCCTGAGCACTAGCCTAGATAGGTTTTACCTTGCCCATCAACACCCGTAGGGTGCATGAAGTCTCACCTGAGATGTTCAAGGGAGAGCTGTCAAAACCAAGTTTTCGGAAGTAAGGAGGAGGATCAGGGCATCAACGATTTATCAACATAACTATCAGATCTAGTAGAACCATTTATCAGATATCACAACATTCATCATAGATATATGATTACAATCACAGATCTTACAGGTTGCTTCATTCATCTATTCATCGTAGCAGTATCACATTCCTCATTCATAAAACAGAACCATCAGACATCGACATTGCACTATATAAAGATAGGAAAATACATCACAACATATGAAAGTGGAAAAAGGAAACCAGTGATTCAGCTCAATATCCATCGTATCATATTACTTTCATTGCAACAGAATCAAAACAACAACTGACTTTCTCCACAGCGAGAGAAAGGTCGACCCACAGATTCGTATGCAAATAACAAAAGATTCAATCTCTCACTTTCTCTCTGCTATCACTTCTCACTTCAGTATCTCTCATTTGATATCGTATCTTACATTTGGAATTCTAATCTATATATAGGATTACGCCTTTACATTCAAGTTCCACTTCTAACTAACTCCTAGCTGATTTAACCACTAATGACCTATATCCACAAAATGTGGTCAACTGATACAAAAGGATGTATAAAATATTCAAAAATGGTTTGTTTTCTACCCATCGTGTTATCTTGGCCTTGCACGGTGTCGAGTGAGCTTGCGCATCCTCGACAGTGCTGCACAACTCACTTACCCCAAAACCCCTGCTAACAGGCCCCCAACACAGTCTTGTGGCTCGTCCTTGAGCCACGTCAAGTAGACAGGGTGTACTCCATCATCTTTACCTTGAAATCCTCGTACTGCGGCGCAATCTCCTTGACCTATGCTTGAAATTTTTCAGCTTCATCCTAACAACAGAGCATGTCCTGCTTCACAGGGTGCTCCACCATCTTGGTATCTATTAGTGCCAAAAAAATTTCTCAGACTATAGAAGAACAAGCCAACACAATCTCATAAAAAATAATAAAACAAGATAGGTTTTTTTTAGGGTTTTGGTTGTACAGTTTGTAAACAAGGGGGTAAAAACTTCACAAGGCTAAATAAAACACTAAATCATGCACTATTTAAAGAATGAGATGCATAACATATAAAACATAAACCAGATATAATAATGACTGCATTAAATTCCATCCACAGTTAACAAGCACTTCATGAATAATAACCTTAACAAGAAATGAATATATTAACTGAGTGATTAGACAAATCAGAAATGGAATCAACCAATAGACTAAAAAGGGATTATAGTTGCATATATTTCATATTCAGTCATCAAAAATACATAAGATTTTTTACACTTAGCTCATAAACCATAGCTTGATAGGCTCCCCTTGCAACAAAAATCAAACCCTTGGTCCTTTCCCGAACTTACATTTATCTTGTTTTTTCAAAAACAGTTATATAACTGAACAAGCTACCTTTAGGTCATCTATCAAATTGTTCAATAAAACTACCATTATAAAAAAATGAAATAACTTTCATAAACTAACTAAAAATTACTATTCTTAAAGTACTTTTACAAGTCCTTTGTTGCCTCTGCTAAAAGAGTAATTCCCTCTAAAGCCCGAGTCTTCCTTCTTGCTTTCAAGTTCTCTACTTCTAAATCTTCAACTCTTTTTGTCAGCTCCTCATTTTGTTGTGTTATCTCTTGAATAGTTTGTTTTACTTCTATAAACTATCTTTGAGTCTGTCTTTTTCTTCTTAAAGCCTCCTTAGAAACAATGATCAATTCTTGATAGTGACTATTTACCTCTTCTAGATCTTCTCTCAGTTTTCTATTTGTAGTCACCAATCCTTCATTTGTCTCCTGCAGTTACTTAATCTAATATTTGTATTGTTTGATATTCCTTTGCAAATTTTCATTTTCAGAGTCAATGCATTTCTTTTGGCATCCAAGGGATTTTCAGCCTCTTAAAATCTCTTCATATTCTTCCATATGCTCTGTCAAGGTCACAAGGATTTTTGGATACTCTTTGGCTTTAATACTACATTGGATTGACTACTCAGCAACCTCTCCTTTCTCTCAACAAGAGATCTTTAAATCATTTTGATGCTGATCTAAAATAATCTTCTTTCGAACCTTCCTGAATATTTTTGAGATCTTGGTTTTAGTGAAAACTGGTTTATTTTCTGAAACTATTTTCTTTTTACCCTTCACAATCTCTTTATTTTTATCTTCATTGTCTTCTAACTCTTCCTGAGACGAAGAGTCTTCAATTACTGTAATCTTCTTTTCAACTAGTTTATGGTTTAACAGTTTCTTCATATTTAATCTGAGTTTGTTCTTAGACATAGTCTTGGGTCTCCAAGCTGTTCCAATTTCTCCTAACATTTTTAAAGCTTTCCCTTGATGTTTAATAGAATCTAGTTGGCCAACTTTCCTTTTTCTCCCTCGTGACATTGCCTCTTCTTCAGAATCTGTATGTATATCCTGTTTGGTAGGAACCCTAGCTTCATCAGGTAATGACCTTTCCTCTTCTTCAGAGAGTACTATAATAGGAAATTGTTCCTGTTCTTTCACATCTTCCCTTACACCTTAGTTTATTTCTAGAGGAAAAACATCTTCTACAGGCTCCATTTCCTTCACTTTTGACTCTGAAACTTTGTTTTCCTCAATATTGATTTGCTGTTCAATTTTAACATTTTCATCTTCCTGGTTCATAGATTTTCCTGGTTCACTATCTTCTTCATTCTTAACCATGACTTTCTTTTTAATCTTTTTGACCAAATTCTGACCCTTATTCAACTGTCTCTTCTGAGACTACTCTTCCTTCTCTATTTGAAAACCATACCAAAATAGGAAATACTCCCATGTTTTCTCCTGCTTTCGAAGTACAATATTTACGACTAGTTTTATAAGCCCATGATGAAACACAGATTGTTTGGTGTGATCCTAATGTTCGTTCATCCTGCTAAACATATTTTGTAAACTTTTCAAGAAGAAGAAAGGGAGATCCATTTTAGCTTCGGCTGAGATGTTGCAAAAACCTAAAATGATACTTGAAAGCAAATGCAAATATCCCTTCACAAGTGATATAACTCTACAGGATTTTTATTGGCTATATCCATTCGTGTTTAAATTTTTGAATATGTACCCCTTTACCCCAATCTGCTACCACATCTGGAAGTAAGTATTTATGTGCATCAAAGGTGAAAGGCATTTTTTTAAAACAATATTTACCTTCATCTGGGATCCCTGTAGCTTCTGCTAACAATTCTTTGGTCAACTTAAACTTTAAAGTATCAAAAGTGACAATATCATTATTCAAACACTAAGCAAATTTATAAGAGACTTCTATGTGATATCCCTTGATTCTTTCAAAATATCTTAACCATCCTGCCTCTACAAACAATCTTGCACAGTCTAGAAAATTCTGAGCCCAGGTCATGTCTGAAGGTTCAGCTCTGTTGGTTTTACCACTTCTTTTCATTTTGAATGACTATTAAATTGCTTCTTTTAGCAAAACAAACTCTAATTCTATTCAAATCTTGACAATTTGACAGACAAAGCTATGTTTGGAAACCAAACCCCTAAATTGGACTCTGTCACTTAAACTGATAAATGTCTTAATTCTATTAATAGATAATTTGAGATTAAGTATGACTTAGGTTTACATACTAACGATATTCATTGAACTCCATAATTAACCCTCTGTTTAGTATAAACCCAAATACATAAACCTTGATATCAATTCACAGCCTACCTGTCAGAGTGGTGAATCTAGGTGCTAGAATTCTGTTTTATTGTCTATTAGGTGTCGGATTTCATTCCCTAATATTCTCTGACCGCCATGATAGCTCCAAACAGTTGCCCCTTAAAGCCCTAATTTTCCGATCTGTTTCAATATTTAATTACACACTGCTAACACTTCGCCATGAACTCATCTGATCTTCATGCACAGGATATGAAATTCAAGGTGAATTTGTCTGATCATGTTTAGTCATCATTATTCCATCACTCTGCACCAGACCACCGCAACTCGCCCTTATGATAATTTACTTGAAGGATTAACACCTATTATAATGATCATTCTAGAGGAAAACACGTATCAAATCCATTAACCAAGTATGAATGACCACTCATTTGTGCAAATTTCTAAAAAAATTGAACAAAAAATCACGATTTTCTAACTACGCGATTTTCTTGTAGCTCGCGTGTGTAACTTTTTCAGGCTTGCGCTACAAGAAAGCCTGTTTTAATGATTTTCAAAAATACAACTCCTAGCAATGATTTAACTTTGGTAAACTGATATAGATCAAAACTTTATGATATTTTTAGGGCCTTTTTAATTCATATAAACATTATATAAGCCCCTTAACTATGAATTTCGATAAATAAAATCAAAATTGAAAAATAAAACTAAGAAATCATATAAACATGAAAATTAAAGAAAAATGATTCAAACTATCCTAAGAACCAAAATTTTCTAGGAGAAATGAACAAAACCAAGCTTCAAAACATAAGCAAAAACACCTAAAATGAGAAGAAAAAATAGGCTATAACATCTGGCTCCTGCTGTGGGATGAAGTCCTCCCTGTGAGGCTTCAAAAACCTGTAGATTAGTGCCTTTCGTGTTGTAACTGCAACTGCCTTCTACTTTGCAAAAATTCAATTGGGTCATGGAGTCTTTATTTTGTTATTCACACTGGTATATACAGTGAAATTCCAATACTTACCTCACAAGCTGTAAAAATGTTTGAGGAATCGTCCATTAACTGGATTAGACAATTCCTCACCATCCAAAGTCTGTAGCACAAAAGTATTGTTTTCTAGAATCTTTGATACTATGAAAGGACCAAAACAAATATTATCAAACTTGCCATGCTTTCGTTTCTGCTCCTTTCTAGCATCGCACCTCAAGACAATATCTCCATTTGAAAAAGTATTCTCCTTGATTTTTCTATCAAACCTTTCTTTAACCTTTGTTTTGTATAGTTGAGCTTCTTCCTCTACCATTTCACGTTTCTGCTGTAATTCTATCAGTGCATAAATTCTTCTTTGAATATCACTGGGTTCTTCTTGACTATCGTGAAGAAATTTCATCACTAGAATACCAAGTTGGACAGGAAACACTACATCAGTACCATAAACCAATTGAAAAAGAGAAGTTCCAATTGCCTTTTTTATTGTTATTATGTCTGCCCATAATGCATATTTTAACATAGAATCCCAAGATTGTTTATTCTGCTTCAATAACTTCTTGATACTCTAAATAATACTCTTATTAGTTGACTCAGCTAACCCATTTCCCTGAGGATAATAAGGTGTTGAGTGTTTCAAAATAATCCCATTCTTTTCATAGAATGCCACCATAGCTTTAGATTTAAAAGCTTGAGCATTATCAGTCAATAATTTCTTAGGACATCCAAACCTACTAAGAATATTTTCCTGAATAAACTCTATGATCACCTTATTTGTTGCATTTCTCATGGGAATGGCTTCTACCCATTTAGTAAAGAAATCTGTAGCAGTCAAAATCCATTTATGCTGCCCTGAAGAGGAAGGATTTATCTCTCCTATGAAGTCCAAACCCCACTGCTAAAATGGGGCATTTACTGCAATTGACTTTAATGGTAATGACAATAACTTTTGATTACTAGCAAACTTCTGACAAGGGATACATGCTCTTACCTGCTGATATACATACGAGAATAAAGAAGGCCAATAGTATCCAACTCTTAGAATTTTAAAAGTTGTTTCCTTCCAATACTTATGTCCCCCACAAGCACCTTCATGTGATTCAGATATTACTCCTTCAATTTATGGCTTATCCAAACATCTGAGCAAAATACCCCCTAGATCTTTCCAAAACAGTTGTTGTTCTATCAAACAATATTTAATAGTTTTCAACTTTAAAGACCTAGCAGCTTTCTTGTCTAGATGTTTTGGACATTGTAAATACAAAAGAAAATGTACAATATCTGCATACCATGTGGATTCTACATAGTGGTCCATAATCTTTTCTTTCTCCTACTCTGCTTGAAATTCTTCTTGTGTTGGTTGTTCTACCATGAGATGTAGACCTGAAGCTTGGTAATTTGAATCAGCTAACAATTTAGCCAAACCTTGTCCCTTTACTAGCTTTGTAGGTCTAATGTCCACATCATATTCCATTATTTTTGAAATCCACTTCCCTCTGTTTCCCTCACTGTCAGGTTGGGTCAAAACATCCTTAATGGCAGCATTAGGAACATAGGCAATAACCTTTGAATGCAAAACATATATTCTGAAAAACTTCAATGCTTTTACCAATGAGTAAGCCTACTTCTCTAAAGTGCTATATTTTAGCTCTGATTCTTTGAGAGTCTTGATGAAAAATGCAATTACCTGTTCAAGACCATCCTTATTCTTCTGTAATAAAACAACAGGAAATGTATCCTTAGATGCAAAAGAAAAAGTTAAAAATTCTTTTGTAAAATCAAGACTTACTAATACTAGTGCTTCCGTAAGAGCCATCTTAATCTTTTCAAATGATTTTTTTGCTTCTGCAGTCCACTTGACTTCATGATCCTTCTTCAACATAGCTGTAATCTGTTTGATGGTTTCAGCGAAATTTGGTATGAACCAATGCAAAAAATTAATTTTACCAATAAAATATTGTACATCCTTCTTTCTCCTTGGTAAACTAATTTTCATAATTGCTTTCACCCTTTCCGAATCAATCCTTATGCCATTAGCTAAAACTAAATGACCCAATAACTTACCTTCTTGTACAACAAAATGTGATTTTTTTGGATTGAGAGATAAACCATATTTTTTGCATTTCAGAAAAGTTTGTTTTAAGTGTTTTAGATTCTCATCATCAGATTGTGAAAAGATTGTAATATCATCTAAGTAAATCACTACAAACTTATCTCTTTCCCCCACAAAAGCTATGTCCATAGATCTTTGAAAAGTAGCTCCAGCTTCATTAATCCAAAAGGCATTTTATCATACATGCAAGTACCCCAAGGAGTAGTAAAAGTTGTCTTTTTTTTTATCATCAGGTTGCATGGCAATTTGATTATATCCTGAAAAACCATCAACTATAGAAATTCTTTATGCACCAACTACCTTCTGCAATATTTGTTCTATTTTTGGCAAAGGGTAATTATCCTTCAATGAAGACCTATTCAGATTTTGAAAATCAACACACAGTCTGATTTCACCTTTCTTTTTCCTGACAGGAACTAAATTGGATACCCATGAAGAATATTTGAGGGGAACTATAATCTTAGCATCTAACAACTTTTTAACTTCCTTTTCTATAATGGGAAACAAAGCAGGATTGATCCTCCTTAATTTCTATCTGAAAGGTTTAACATTTGGTTTTAAAGGTACTTTATGCTGTATAATACTTGTATCATATGTCTTCAAATCTTCATATGACCAATAAAAAGCATCAACATACTCTTTTAACAACTTGATGTACTTGTTTCTCTATTCTGTTTTGAGTTCCTTCGAAATCTTCACCATTCTGGGATGTTCATGGGTGCCAATATTACAGTCCATTACATTTTCTTCTAAATACTGTACAACTGGATTTAAAGGTGTATCATCCTTTGAAAATATCCTCTCTAAAGGCACCAAACCCTTAGGAGTGAAATTACTTTTTAGCTCAATAATCTTGTGACCTGCAATCTCATTTTATACAATACCCTCTATATGTTCAATTTCATCATCTTGCTCTTGGTCAATTACAAAATTGGAAAACTCACCTGTCAGCTCTAAAATCTTTTTATCTCAAAATCATCTTCAAAGACTCTCCATTGATTTATATTATCAGGCACAGAAGTTCTGTATCTAACTTCAATAGGATACGTCAGCTGTGTTGTTTTGGGAATCCTGAAATGTGTGGCTATTAGGGAAAGAGAATCAACAGTTTGGTTATGATCCCTACGAATATAAGTGATATTAAAAGCCACAAAGTAATTTTCTATCATATCCCATACTTCATTGTGGTACACTTTCAGCAAATCTTGTTTTACTTGATAGTTGTTCCTTACTTGTTGAACAACCAACTCAGAGTCGCCATACACAAAAATCTGTTAAATACCTAAATATTTTGTAGCTTTCAAACCTAACAACAAAGCTTCTTATTATGTAGTATTATTGGTGGTAATAAATTCCAATTTATACATTAACCTTACTTCTTCACCACCAGGAGATATTAGAACAACCCCTACTCTAGCACCTTCTTTGGATGATGATCCATCGAAATACATTTGCCAAAGTTCATCTTCTTGTTCCCTAGTGCATTTGACTTATTTTTCTTTTTCAACTTGTAATAAGCCAACAACATCATTATCATCACTATAATGCAACATACAAGTACCCAAATATTTTTCAACAGCATACAATGGATGATTTGTAGGATTTTTGTCATCAGTCACAATATAAGCAAACTGTAATTCTCTATACAACCTTATGTTTTCACCTCCAAAGATAGGAATGGTTGCATATGTTAAGTCCATATGTAGAGTTCCACGAAGCTTCTTGGCCCAAGATCTAGAGAGGAGCAATCCAAACTTAGGTGTAATGTCTGCTACTACTACATCCATAATCACACTCTTCATTGGTAGCTAAGATAAACTAACCACCATATCCTTTATCACTCCTAAACATTTTACAGCTCGTGAATCAAAAGCATACAAGTCATGATAAGGTTTTGTTATGCTCAAAGCTAAAGCCTCCATGACAGCTTTTGGCATTAGGTTATGAGATGCTCCTGAATCCAAAACACAATTATGTATCATCTGCTCATGAATGGTTAATGTGATGTAAAAAGGAGGAGATGCGCTTGCACCATTTTCAGTTTTTTCTGCCAAAGCTGACCCAATAAAATTTTTAGGACTTTCCTCTTGTAAATTTACTGTGTCGGAGGGAATTTAACTACTTGCTGAACCAATCATTTTCAAAACTGAATTTATGTAAGAAGGATTCTTCATCAACTCAGTGAAAGACATGGGGATCTTGATTTTGCATAATTCATTTTCAAGATTGAAATTCTGCATACTTTTATTCACCTCTTCAACTTCAATAATATTCTTTTGTTTATCCTGATTCTATTTTTTCTCTAATACTGGATTATATTGCTATTTAGGAGGCAAAACTACCTTTTTCCTAGGATTTTGAACCACCTGTTTTGGCCCTGATCTTAAATTTAAGGTTTTCTTTGGATTAGTCTGATATGTATCAGCAATTACAGCAATCACTTCAAGATTTAAATCATTTTATATTTCAAACAGATCTGCATCATAATATTCTGAGTTTAAAAAATTCTCCTCAGTCACAAAACTTTCAGTCAACTGTTCTCCAAAATAATTCATATCTTGATCTGGATCCTCAAAGAACTCTTCTTCTTCTATTTCTCCTTCATCAATTACATTATTATGAAGTGGTGGTGGCACTTTTTGAGCCTAAGTTTCTCTCTTTTCTCGTTGTATATCATTGTTTCTTCTTTCTCTTCTAATGAAATGAGGTGCAAACTGTCTTCTGAATTGATTTGGATTATTAGGGTTTCTGTCTCCATCTTGAACAGGTTTATTTGAATTTCTCTCTAATTCCAACTTGTTTAGTTTTGCTGTTAGGATTTTCACTAGCTTGGCCATCTCATCAATTTCAAATTCTGTAGAGTGGGATGTTGAAACCCCTGGAGCTTCCTCTTTCTTACCCTTCCTATCATATACCTGTTGAGTTGAGTTTCCCTTCAGTCTATTAGAAGAAAATATATTATACTCCACTTCTAATGATGACTCATGCATGTTAAGTAAAGTAACAGGTCTTCTTTCTCTCAAGAGTAGGGAAAAATCATGATCAAAAGAATTAGCATAAGTGAGTTTTGCAGAAGTTTTAGAAGGTTTTATCTCTACAGGAATTATGCTATACATCTTATTAAGCCTCTTTGAAAAATCAGCTATGGTTTCATCTTTCTTTCTTCTAAGAGCTCCAAACTCAGTAATGTAATATGTGTGATCCTTAGTATCACCCCACTGTCTCATGAAAAGATCCCAAAGCTCTTCTATTATAGTAATAGAGTTTGCAAGTAACTCTCTGAACCATTTTCTGACCTCTCCATCAAGACCCTGTACGAACATCCTCATCCACACATCCTTTGCCTTGATATTTTGATTATCTGCATAGCTGAGAAATGCATCCCAATGCTCCTCAGTTGTGGTCTCACCTTATCCATTAAACCTATGTAAGTATTTTTGGTAATCCCCCCCAGGGAGAGTATTTAAGGGCTGAGGCAAAACTAGAGGTGCATACCTAGCTACCACCATTCAGCCCATCATATCTAATGGCTGATTTTGGGCTGCCATCTTTAAGTTGAGTGGTTTAGATGATGGAAAGACTTGACTAGAACTTGGCTGAAAAGGAGTTTTACCAACTTTGAGGTGAAATAAAGGGATTTTTCTAGGAGATAAAGTATTTTCTTTCTTGAAATATTGAGGATCAGTACAAACTTGAAAATTACTAACAGGGATTGTAGGATTCAACCAAGATGAATCTTGTTCCTCTCCCTTTGTAATAGAAAAAGGTGATTATATGACTAGTTGATCAGGGTTACATAGGGCTGGAGATGAATGAGATCGTTTGATTTTCTTAGATGTTTTCAAAATTTGTTCTGGGTTTGAGACACCCGGTTGTAAAGGTGAACTAGGTCTACTTCTTGACCCAATTCTTTTAGTAGCCACTGTGAAATATTTGGTGAAATGTAGTCTTCTAAAATTTGATGGTTTAAGTCCACCTCTCAAACCAGTTAAATGATGAGTAACCTGGGGAAAGTAGGCTTTTAGCTTCGTCCCTGGAAACGGCACCAAAGACATTAGTGCCATAAATTCTTCTTAGACTACAGAACAACAAGCCAACACAATCTCATAAAACATAATAAAACAAGATAGGTTTTTTTTAGGGTTTTGGTTTTACAGTTTGTAAACAAGGGGGTAAAACCTTCACAATGCTAAAGCAAACACTAAATCATGCACAATTTAAAGACTAAGATGCTTAACATATAAAACATAAACCAGATACAATAATCACTGCATTAAATTTCATCCACAGTTTAACAAGCACTTCATGAATAATAACGTTAACAATAAATGAATATATCAACTGAGTGATTAGATCAATTAGAAATGGAATCAACCAATAGAATAAAAAGGGCTTATAGTTGCATATATTTCATATTCATTCATCAAAAATACATAAGAGTTTTTACACTTAGCTCATAAACCACAGCTTCATAGACTCCCCTTGCAACAAAAATCGAACCCTTAGTCCTTTCCTGAACTTACATTTATCTTGTTTTTTCAGAAATAGTTATATAACTGAACAAACTACCTTTAGGTCATCTATCGAATTATTCAATAAAACTACCATTATACAAAAATAAAATAACTTTCATAAACTAACTAATAACTACTATTCTTAAAGTACTCTTACAAGTCCTTTGCTGCGTCTACTAAAAGAGCAATTCCTTCTAAATCCTGAGTCTTCCTTCTTGCTTTCAGGTTCTCTGCTTCTAAATATTCAACTGTTTTTGTCAACTCCTCATTCTGTTGTGTTAGCTCTTGAATAGTTTGTTTTATTTCTGTAAACTAGCTTTGAGTCTGTCTTTTTCTTCTTAAAGCCTCCTTAGAAACATTGATCAATTCCTGATAGTGACTATTTACCTCTTCTAGATCTTCTCTCAGTTTTCTGTTTGTAGTCACCAATCCTTCATTTGTCTCCTGCAGGTACTCAATCTGATATTTGTACTGTTTAATATTCCTCTGCAAATTTTCATTTTCAGAGTTAATGCATTTCCCTTCTGATGCTGGATGCATTTCTTTTGGCATCCAAGGGATTTTCGGCCTCTTAAAAATATCTTCATCTTCTTCCATATGCTCTGTCAAGGTCACAAGGATTTTTGAATACTCTTTGGATTTAATACTACATTGGATTGACTGCTCAGCAACCTCTCCTTTCTCTACACAAGATCTCTTTAAATAATTTTGATGCTGATCTAAAATAATCTTCTTTCGAACCTCCTTGAATATTTTTGAGATCTTGGTTTTAGTGAAAACTGGTTTATTTTCTAAAACTATTTTCTTTTTACTCTTCACAATCTCTTTATTTTGATCTTCATTGTATTCTAACTGTTCCTGAGATGAAGAGTCTTCAATTACTGTAATCTTCTTTTTAGCTAGTTTAGGGTCTAACAGTTTCTTCATATTTAATCTGAGTTTGTTCTTCGACCTAGTCTTGGGCCTCCAAGCTGTTCCAATTTCTCCTAACATTTTTAAAGCTTTCCCTTGGTGTTTAATAGAAGCTAGTTGGACAACTTTCCTTTTCCTCCCTTGTGACATTGCCTCCTCTTCAGAATGTGTATGTATATCTTGTTTGGTAGGAACCCTAGCTTCATCAGATAATGACCTTCCCTCTTCTTCAGAGAGTACTGTAATAGGAACTTGTTCTTGTTATTTCACATCTTCCCTTACACCTTGGTTCAATTCTACAGGAAAAAACATCTTCTATAGGCTCCATTTCCTTCACTTATGACTCTGAAACTTTGTTTTCCTCAATATTGATTTGTTGTTCAATTTTAACATTTTCATCTTCTTAGTTCATAGATTTTCCTGGTTCACTATCTTCTTGATTCTTAACCATGACTTTCTTTTTAAGCTTTTTGACCAAATTCTGACCCTTATTCAACCGTCTCTTCTGAGACCTCTCTTCCTTCTCTGTTTGAAAACCAGACCAAAATAGGAAATATTCCCATGTTTTCTCCTGCTTTCAAAGTACAATATTTATGACTAGTTTTATAAGCCCATGATGAAACACAGATTGTTTGGTGTGATCCTGATGCTCCTTCACCCTGCTAGACATCTTTTGTAAACTTTTCAAGAAGAAGAAGAAAGGGAGATTCATTTTGGCCTCATGGCTGAGATGTTGCAAAAACCTAAAATGATACTTGAAAACAAACACAAATCTCCCTTCACAAGTGACATAATTTTTTGAATATGTACCCATTTACACCAATCTGCTACCACATCTAGAAGTAAGTATTTCTGTGCATCAAAGGTGAAAGGCACTTTTCAAAACCAGTATTCACCTTCATCTGGGATCCCTGTAGTTTCTGCTAACAATTCTCTTGTCAACTTAAACTTTAAAGTATCAAAAGTGACAATATCATTATTCAAACCAGCAAATTTATAAGAGACTTCTGTGTGATACCCATCAATTCTTTAAAAAAAGCTTAACCATCCCGCCTCTACAAATAATCTTTCACAGTCTGGAAAAGTCTGAGCCCAGGTCATGTCTGAAGGTTCAACTCTATTGGTTTACCACTTCTTTTCATTTTGAATGATTGTCAAATTGCTTCTTTCAACAAAACAAACTCTAATTCTATTCAAATCTTGACAATTTGACAGATAGAGCTATGTTTGGAAACCAAACCCCCAAATTGGACTCTATCATGTAAACTGATAAATGTCTTAATTCTATTGACAAAAAATTTGACATTAAGTATGATTTAGGTTTACATACTAACGATCTTCATTGAACTCCATAATTAATCCTCTATTTAGTATAAACCCAAATACATAAACCTTGATATCAATTCGTAGCCTACCTATCAGAGTGGTGAATCCAGGTGCTAGAATTGTGTTTTATTCTCTGTTAGGTGTTAGATTTCATTCCTTAATCTTCTATGACCACCACGATAGCTCCAAACAGTTGCACCTTAAAGTCCTAATTTTTTGATCTATTTCAATACTTAATTACACACTGCTAACACTTCCCCACGAACTCATATGATCTTCATGCACTTCAGGGGATACAAAATTCAAGGAGAATTTGTCTCATCGTGTTTAGTCATCATTATTCCATCACTCTGCACCAGACCACCGCAACTCGCCCTCATGATAATTTACACTAAGGATTAACACCTATTATAATGATCATTCTAGAAAAAAACATGTATCAAATCCATTAACCAAGCATGAATGACCACTCATTTGTGTGAATTTCTAAAAAAATTGAACCAAAAATCATGATTTTCGAACTGCGCGATTTTCTTGTAGCGCACATGTGTAACTTTTTCAGGCTTGCGCTACAAGAAATCCTTTTTTAATGATTTTCAAAAATACAACTCCTAGCAATGATTTAACTTTGGTAAAATGATCTAGATCAAAACTTTATGATATTTTTAGGACCTTTTTAATTCATATAAACATTTTATAAGCCCCTTAACTATGAATTTCGATATATAAAATAAAAATTGAAAAATAAAACTAAGAAATCATATAAACATGAAAATCAAAGAAAAAAGATTCAAACTATGCTAAGAACCAAAATTTTCTAGGAGAAATGAACAAAACCAAGCTTCAAAACGTAAGCAAAAACACCTAAAATGAGAAGCAAAAACAGGCTATAACAGTATCCACCATCTTCTCACCATCTTTCACAGCCTATATCATGGCGACTGCTTTAATAGCCAATTGCACTTCAATCTCTTGGAATTCCTCTTGCTGGGCGTTGCGCTTATGCTGCCATTCTTGCTCCTTTGCAGCTCTTTATTGCAGTTTTCTTAGCTCAGTGAACTGTGTAAGATGGATCATAAGTGGAATTATCCTTAAGGCCGTATTAAATCTTGTCAACTGACTGTCGGCTTCTCATGCTTGTGTAGTTAGTTGGTCTAACTGCTCATCCTGGATGACACTGCCCCAAAATTGTGTTGTTGCCTCTGAGATCTTTTTTTCTTCCTACTCCATTAATTTGATTTGAGCCGAGACCGCTTCAACGAAATCCTTATGCTCCGCAATCTGCTCTGGTGGCATTTCTGGGTATACCATAGAATTGAGAAGATTGTTGACCAGCTAGAGATGGACGATGACCTCACCCAATTGCTTGGATTTGATTCCTGCTTCAAGTTTCGCTATGTTTTCATAAACATGTTGACATGCCTCATCAACAACCGCTTCTACCTCGTCCCTACCTATAATCAGATGCACATTCTCAACAATCAGGCGGTCAGTCTTCTTCTTCAGGTCAATGATCTTTTTAGCAGTTTTCTTATTCAGCTCATCCTGTATTGTCTTCAATTCTGCAACCTCCTGCGCCTTTGCTGCTATTAACTGTTCCTTTACGTGGTGCAACTCCTCAACCTCTATCTTTAGTTGTGTCGCTTCCCCGTGTTATTGCATAAACCCTTCACTTAGTTCCTTTTATCTGTCGACCAATTCCTTGTTGGCCACCTGATGCATGTGGACTATGGTTTAGGTCGATAGCTTGTTGATATCCATTGCAAAACCCTGCAGCTACTGCAAGGTGGATTTCACCTCCACACTTCCTGCGTCAATTACAGTCAGGGGAACTTGAATGTTCCTAACCCATGGCTCAGTGGTAATCGATAGGAGTCCTTGCATAGTGATACTCTCTAGTATGGTCTTCATAACCAAATCATAAATAGAATCTAACTTAGCTCTTACCATGAAAAAACCCTCATGGTGGGACATGCGCATTGCTTGTGTCATTGAGTCGAATGAATCCATGATAGCTTTGATGAGCCGGTTCAATTGGGCTTCCAATGCTGTTCTTGTGCTACTACCCACATCAACCTCCATGCACCGCTTGGTTCTACACTCATCTAGGATGCACTGGGCTTCTGGGTCAGTGTCGGTTAATGACTCTCCATCTGAGTCATGATTACTCTGGCCTTCTCGCACAGGATCTTCAGGGGCATCTTTGGGTGGTTTTGTTGATACTTCTTCAGCACTAGCTAGTTCATGCCAGGCAATAGGGCAGTCCTAAACTACAGCTTCCACTTCACCATCTCTTAATTTGTAAGGAATTGGAAGCCATTTCCTATCAGGGTATCTTCACGCTTGGATATGAATTAAATGGGGCCTGATAGCGAACCGCATGATCCTTTGATATTTGACTGTTGTTGCATCTGATAAGCACATAATTTTAACTACTGTAGCTTGTAGCGCTTCCCACTCAACTAGGCTCCTCTACCCACCATAAATTTTGGTATCATGCTCCTTTGCACACTTTGACCACTATGACTGACATAGGTTGGTAATCCTCTGGATCCATCCAAGCCACCAAAGAAATTAGGATAAGCAGCCAACTATAAGAGAAAGACCTCTCCCCGATGTAGGCTATGACCCCATCCTCCATTAGTTGGTTCAACAAGAAGAGGGACCAATTCATTTGGACTCCCTCAGGTCACTGCTGCACACAAGAAACCACTCCTGAATTCCATTGAACCGAGTGATTCCCCTTGATAATTTTACTTTCTAGAATGCATGCTCCAATACGTACTTCCCACTTGTTGATGTTGTCGACGTGGTAAGCGCGACCATCCCGTTGCAATCCATCATTAGAGGAAATTTGGAGTCTAAAATGGGCCTTATAAGAAAACGCACCAACAATAAGTTATTGTGAGTTGGAATTCAAGAACCAATAGAATTCCAATAAAATAAGTCAACCATAATGGTTGAATTGACATATTTGTCACAAAAAAAAGACTACTTTTTTTTTCTTCGTATTTTCAACATATCTCCTTGTATTTTTACTCAAATTTTGATCGGGAGAGCTCATTGGTCGTGGAATTTGATTCCAAATCCAATGAGTACCCACACTGTATACTTTTTATGAACCCTGCTACCCCAAAAACAATAAATACTTGAAAAAAATGTGATGATGACATCATCATCACATTTTTTTCAAGTATTTCTTATTTTTGGGGTAGCAGGGTCCATAAAAATTATGCAGTGTGGGTACTCGTTGGATGTGGAATCAAATTCCGCATCCAACGAGCTCTCCTGATGGAAATTTGAGTAAAAACACAGGGAGCTATGTCGAAAATATGAACACAAAAAGTAGTTTTTTTCTTTTTTCCTCCAAAATTAATAAATATTATTTTATTATTTTATTATTTTCCTTAGGAGGCCCATTTTAGACCTCAAAATTTCTCTAATGATCACTCCTTCAGTTGTTGACTAAGCTTCTTATTGTTGTATCTTCCTCTAAGATATTGAGCGGGGTCTTCCCTAGCCTTTGGTAGCCCTGTGATATCTGAAATCATGTCCACTGTAACTGCAATTGGTATATCCAACCATAATGTCCCGCCATGAAAACATGCCAACAGCTATTTGACGCATGCATTTGCTTCATTTAACCTCCTAAAACGGTGCATGTTGATAAGCCCCAACAACCTATATTTGTTCAACCCTTGCGCCCATGAGTGTAGAATATGCTAGATGGTTACGCCTAGAACTGAAGGAAAGGACTCGTAGGGCTCATCCACTACATCCTTCAAAAGTATCAAGTTGTGGTCCTCATACTTCATTTTGACCACCGCGTGAATAATGTCCACTGTGCAATGCATTCCTTTTGGTAGCAGCGACACTTTTGATTGATACTTCTAATTTTTAGTTAAATTATGGGGCTTTGCACCAGGTCATGTGGGAGCGACATATATGAGGATATCATCGATGGACACACCCCTGGGTGCCGCAGACTCCATAGCTCCCGAAATAGATGGTCCTGTCTACACAGTTCCCTCCCCTTGTGCCCTAATGGAAGTATGTGTCTATCTCTTCTACGGTGACGTTCATCCTTGCTTATGGGCCTTTCACTTGCCCTAGGGGATCGAAGATGATCCGACCGGCATACTCATGAATTCTTCGACTATAGCTGCTAGACAGACGGGTGACCATTGGTCACTGGAAATCTTTATAGTGTTGGGGTTTCTCAGCATGCCGCACTACAAAATCCTCACTCACCAATCAAATGCACCCCACTCTCACACCTTAGATGCCGTTCACAATGCATATCACATCACTCAACTCTATACTTTTCTTAACTCAACGGAACACAACGATGCTTTCCTTCCACATCCCGCATCTTTTATAACACATTATGAATCCAACTTCATGATTTCCAAATCTGCGGTAGTCATCATGACCAAATCCTCCATTAACGACCTAAATGAGCTAGCAATCCTATCATGCTAACAATCTAATCGGCCATAAATGCGTGCTGCTTCAACGAGCATCGTCGGCTAACGGTTCTTAACTGTCTACATTTATTTTTTATTTGACCCAATTGCATCCCTGTGGATATCGTGGTCTCTCTATCTAAATGTGGTACCGACTCCTACACTTATGCAGCCACTTCCTCCTGGCATGCCCTTCTATTCTTTACCTATCCTAACTATTTTTTAATTGCGCAGTGATTCAGGAAGTATGCCCTTCCACCCCTCTCCTATAGGGCTTCAAGTGGTTACCATTCACGAGCTTCAGCAGCACCACTCCATCTAACTTCTACAATTGAACTGCACCCCTAGGAGTAATTGAATGAACACGATATGGGTCTAACCAGTGCATTTGTAACTTAACTAGATGCTTCATAAACTTTCTTTCGTACAACAACACCAAATCACCTTGTGAAAATTGTTTGTTTTTGATATGGAATTCATGCCACTCCTTCTGTCGATCCTTCTCAACACGCTGCTGGAAGCCGGTAATGAAGCGGTCCTCTTCTAGATGGAGTAGCTGCATTTCTTGCTCCTTAAGTGCTTCTTCATCGACCATGCCAGTTGTTGTGGTGATGCACATAATAGGAACAATGTACTCCATAGGAATTACTTCCTCTTTCCCATATACCAGTTTGAACGACGTCTACCTCATTAGCCTCTTGAAAGTGGTGCGATACTGCCATAGCACCGCAGGGATATTTAAATCCCACTCATCCTGACTAGCATTACATACCTTTTTCAGCACGGTTTCCAGGATTTTGTTGAAGTCGTCTATAGTTCCATTTGATTGTGGATGATATGGGTTGCTTTTCTTATGCTACACCTACAACTCTTCTGTTATTGCTTTTACTGTTCGGTTGATAAAGTGACTTCCCTGGTCGCTCATCAATATCCTAGGGCATCCAAACCGTGTCATGATGTTTTCAAATATGAACTTTGTTGATGTCGCAGTGGTACAATCCATGATCGGTGCGGCCTCCACCCACCGTGTCAGATAGTGAGTTGTTGTGATGATGTATCGCACACCAGTTTTCTTCCCTGACGGGTTTATTGGACCCACAAAGTCCACATCCCATTTATCAAAAGGTTGTGAAGTTACCTGTGGTACAAGAGGCATCTCATCCCGCTGCGATGGTTTCTCGATGTGTTGACAGACATCACAACTCCACACATAGTCTATAGCATCATTATGCAATGTATTCCACCATAGCCCAATGCATAGTACCTTACGTGTGGTAGCCCTTCCTCCATAATGTCCACCCGCAACTCTTGCATGTGCTTCTTCCAAGATTTTCCCTTGTTCATGAGGTAGAACACACTGTTGCAGGATATCATCAGCTCCAAGTTTGTATAAGTTCCCAGCTATCAACTGGAATTTCAAGGCCTTCACGACCAATGGCTTATTTTGACTAGTCATCATATACTCTGGCGCAACTCTGGTTTCCAAGAACAGAATTATCGATGCGTAATGGTCATCTGCGATATCAACTCAAAACAGCCGCGCATCCGGCAGTCCATCGTCAACATTCGTGGGCTCTTCACCTGTCTCAATGTGGAATAGGTGATCAAGACTATCATTCAAGCATCATGGCTTCACAATTATTTATAAATCAAATTCCTAAAAGAGAAGTAGCTAGCGAAATATCTTTCCCCCCAACAAAGGCTTATTGACCAGATATTTCAAAGTCGAATGGTTAGTGAACATTTTGTAGTGACTACCCAAGAGATAGTGCCTGAAATTCTGTAGTGCATAGACCATTTCCAACCCCTCTCTTTCTATGGTTGTATAATTCTTCTCAGCAAAGGATAACTTCCTGCTAGCAAAGGAAATTGGGTGATCTAGATCTCCTTCTCCCGGTTGTGTGAGTACCACTCCCAGTGCAACGGACGAGGCATCAACATAGAGATGAAACTCCTTGCTCCAATCGGGGAACAAAAGTATGGGGGTTGAATCCATATTGGCCTTCAATGTGTCAAAGTTTTTTTGACATTCCTGGCTCCATATGAATGCGACATCCTTCTTTAACGGTTTCTCCATGGGGGCGGTAATCATAGCATAACCGTGGATAAACTTGTGATAGTACCTAGTGTGTCCTAGTGTGATTCTAAGCATCTTCATATTTGTAGGTGGAAGCAGGCTCAAAATGAGTGCAATCTTTGCTATATCAATGAAAATCCCCTGCTTACAAATGATATGACCCAACAATATCCCAAATGGTGCATAAAAGATGCACTTATTTGAATTCAATGCGATCTGATGCTGTTGACACCTTTCCAACATCAAGTGCAGGTTTTCCAAGTGATCCTTGATCAATCTGTAGACTGTCCAGTCATCCATATATAGTTGCATAAATTTTTGAATAAAATATTCAAATGCAGCGACGACAACCTCAGAGAATACCGCATGTGCATTCTTCAGCCCAAAGGGAATTACTGTGTACTGAAAGCAACCCCATTCGGTGACAAATGTGGTTTTGTGGCAGTCTTCCTTTGCAATTCTTATCTCATGGAAACTGGAAAATCAATCTGTAAAAGAGTACATTTCTTGACCACCTACTCCTTCAAGAACCTCATCAGTGAATGTTGTTGGAAAGGGATCATGCGTGCAAGCATCATTTAGTTTTCTTAGATCGACATAGATTCAAACCTCCACAGTCTTCTTGTCTTGGACCACCATAGGACTTATCCATTATGATTCTTCAATAGGCTCAATAATCCCTGCATCTAGCATCTGATCCAGTTCAGCCTTGACTCGTTCTTTATATCGCGGTTTCAAGCAATATGGCCTCTGTCGCATTGGTTTTGCATCTGGTTTTAATGGGATTTTCATTTCTCCCAGGTCACCCAATATCCCCTTCATTTCTGAGAATTTTGTGGGGAATAGATCTGTGATCTTTTCCATAGTCTCCTTGTCCCAGTAGTCCCCAACATTGGCAAATTTTGGATTCTCCTCCATCCCAATGTTAACTTTCTTAATTTTTAGCGGTTGAGTCATGGGATCCATTGGCACATCCAGTGTTGTGACATGCCAACTTCCTTCAGTCTCTGGAATATTAATATTGCGCAACTCATCATCATCCTCTGGCTCGCCGGAGAGGTTGTATCACTCCATCATCGATTGCATGTGGTAGTGCGCATGTGGGTCCACATGATATGTGACTGGGACAACTTTCAAGAATACATCCCGAATGATTTGTAGTGCATTGTTAGCCTCTGCAAAACCAAAGGTATGTGCAAAGAAAATAGTCATCTCCTCCCAAGTGGTAATTTCTCTACGCATTTCTACTGATATGTACCAAGACCTTGGAATTTCATCCAATGTGTGAATAAATGCATGGACCCACTCATCCTTAGGTCACGATGCCCACGGTGTCTGGCATTCCCTCAGATGACTACAAGGGATATTCTATCCATCGTACATCCCAGTGTGATATACCTCCATATATTTGAAGCACACAATCATCAACCATCAACACTGTTCCCATTCATTAATGGTCTCCTTATGAACTGCCCACTAGCATGCTGGAGTGGCCTTCGATGCTTCTCCTAATGCCAACAAGCGTTGAGGATTAGATACCTTTGCTTCAAAATACTTAAGGAACTCAAATAGTTCCAGTAGTCCTTTGTATATCGAAAACTCAATGATTTCAATCGTGACATGGCATAGTGACTGCGTGGTCAACCCACATTTTCTAAGTGATACTTCATGCATCTAGTTTTGCCAATTTTCCAGTGCATCATCAGAATTAGAGGGTGCAGAGCTAGCACTGTGCCAACCCAGTTCTTCGTCAGCAATAGGATGGATGTAATCCTTAGAGATATTGTAAATGTGATCCCATCCTCTAAAAACTTCATCTTTGACAGGTTCAATATATTTCCTTCCTTCATTAGGATCTATAGGGGCAATGACTCGGATATCCTGGTTCTTAAATTTCATCAACCACTTCTTAAAATTTATGATGGCCAGGCTGTCATTGGCCCATACAATCCCTAGTAGTGTGAGATAGGATCCCCCTCCATTAACCACTTCGATGACATTGAAATCAGCACCATTCCTCATACCTTCAACATCTACAACCAAATTCGACACACGACCGATTGGTTGAACTTTGGCTTGATTAAACAATCTCAGCTGCATTGGGGACCAAGCAAGTTTCGACTCCCCCATCTTCTTCCATGTCTATTTTGTCAGGATATTCATATCTGACCCAAGATCCAAAATAACTAAATCAACTTCATAGTCCCTAATCTGGATGTTCATCCACATTTCCTTGCCTATCTTCTTCTTCTGTAAAGAATTCACCACAGATTCCTGCAACTCTCTATCCGGACGGTGCAACAAATTCTTGATCTCAACCAGAGCATTGAGATATTTTTCCAGGGATAAGAAAATCTTGAAGAACTATTGTAAGGTACCATACTACAACGATGGTCCCGCTTGTAACAAAGGCATGCCAAAAATAGGTGTCTTACCTAGATTTCTTCCAAGCACCTCACAAGCTTCGAAAAAGGTATCCCTCTCAGTCACGATATCAAACTGTTCTTTCTTCTTTCCAGCTAGTTTCACTTGTGGTCGCGGTCCATATTATCCATTTTTTGTGCCTCCTTGAGTAAAAATCCCAACATCAACATCCTCTTTCCATGGTTCTGCTAGAATGATCGCAACCGTCAACCCTTGATTCTGGTTCTGCGACAGAGGCTGATACAGAGGTGGATTCTGGTTCACTGGTGGATTTGTAGGCTAATTGATATTCTAATTTTGTACTGGGATTTGGGGATGACCTTGATTATGTATTTTCTATTGGTTATGTATTTGATTATGGGCCTGGAACTGATTCTGATTCTGTAATAAAGGAACATTGTCGGCCTTCCATCTCGCAATTAAATGAGGGCAATTTTCAACATATGATCATTCACCACATAGTACACACATTTCAAATGGGTACAATCCCTCTGATAGTGGCCAAATGTCCAACAGTTGTAACACTAGATTGATGCATGACCTTCTCCTCCTCCATGGCTGAACTCTCCTCTTCCCCTGAATCTGAATCCTCTGTGGAATCCTCTTTGGCATTAATATTGTGGTTGAGCTACATGTTGTTGATACTAGGTTTGCACCATTTGCTGCTGCAGGGGATTTGACTGCTATTGAACGTAGTGCGCTGCTTGGACATACTGCGGCTATGGTGGAGCCATTGCGGTATGGGTTTATTGTTGTCACGGTGCAAACTACAGCTGTGGTGCAACTTGCGTCTGTGGTTTCAATGCAATAAACTACATATGTGGTGGTAGCGTATACTAGAATTGAGGTGGCACCTGTATCACCTATGGCTGCTACACCATTCGAGGATCTTCACCTTTCACAAAATACACATCATATGTTCGCTCTTGAAGCAAATCATAAGCTCGATGGTCCTTATCCTCGTTCCCAAATGAGCGATAGAAGGTGCAATATAAGCTTGCTGGCTCCGTAACCATTTTCCACCTATAGGTACAATCTTCATGTTGATTCCCATATACCTGACATATGCGACAACACGACACACTACCGTAACTCAATGGGTTTATTGATCCTGAGAGTAGATAATTCCAGAAAGAAGGACAGGTATCTTTCATCTATCCATCCACATGACACCGAGTGCAACACAAATCATCATGTTCATCCTTTGCCTTCTTGATATCCTACAGTTGAATTGTCAGGTTCGTCGGCTACACTTGGATTTGGTTCAAGCCGAGAGTAGTTTCTCCGATAGGTGAAGCCTCTAGCTTCATCGCAATTTCCAGAGCCTTGCTGTGTGTCGTGATCTTTTGCTACATTAATGGGTGTCAGATGTGAGGGACCAGTGCCGCAATGAACCATTCTTTATGTTGGACGTCACTCATATCGAAGCTGGCCCGTGCCATCAGTGTCTTAAACCTCTGTTCAAAGTCCCAAACTGTCTCATTAGGGAATTGTTTGATTTCCTTCATCTCTGTAATGTACTGTGCTTCATATTTTCGTTTCTTGAATTCTTCAAGCAGCCCATTCCAAATCTCATCCAAAGTTTTCACCATGGTCCCCTGTGGGACCTATATGAATCTCATGTACCAATCAAGCACATGACCCTGAAGGGTGGTCGCTAGCTAGCCTTTCTTTACATCCTCATCGGTAGTCTGTCTGGCAGTCCAAACAGCCTCACATAAGAACCAATACTGTTCTGGGTCATTAGTGCCATTTCCATGGAACATAGGTAGCTTCATATCGTCTCTTGCCATCCTAGAACTTCTTCCTATAGATGTCGCTTTACTAATGGATGCCGCTTGGAATGTTGGACATGTCGACGTAGATTGTGTATATTTTCCTAATGGTGGATTATTCCACGGAGGTTTGGACACGTTGCTACTGGGGTTTGATCTTACTGCTACCCTGGACTTATCCTAGGTCTGCTTGTCCTCTTCATCCTTGTAGGGCCGCTTCATCCCGTGTGGTTGTCCTTCGCAGTCTTGCATTTTGATCATAGCAGGACCTTCCCCTATCCTCTGCCTATTATCTACTTGGAACCTTGCTCCTCCGCTTACACAACCAATCTCTTCCTCGGCTGCCCTCACAATCTCATTGAAAATTACACCCATATACCCCTTATCTTTCCATTCGTCGCCCCCCTTCTATCGTAGTGTTCAAAACCTTCGCACACCATAGTTTTAGTACTCGAGGTGCATATTTAGTATTCCCTTTTCACAAACAAGCATCTTGATTGACAATTGTAGAGACAGTAAGAACCTACCTCGTGGTCCATTGAAGAATTCATGTTCTGCTTCATTGTAGGACTTGTTGGTATCAACTGCGAACTCAGTAATGTATCCTTCCAGAATACTATCCAACCAAAATTCGACAGCCTGTGATGCCTTATTGTCAGTTTCTTGGAGTTCTTTAATTAGCTTTGGGGTTCAGGACGTCGAATCTCCTTCCCTAAAGTTGCACTTCGTGTAGGTGAATCGAGCCAACCACTTGTAGAGTATGATGGGAAAATCATAGAAAAACCATTCGTGAGGACTGTCATGAATGTATCTTGCCAATCATTTGTCTATCGTCAACTTTGGGTTCTGGTTCTCAGCTTCAATGAACTCTTGCAGTCTTAAGTCGAACCAATCTTGGATCTCTGGTTTCCTCGGATGCCACAACATATCCTCCTCTTCGGTCACAATGGTGTCGCAGCAATGGAACCATTTGTTGGCCAAAACCCACCAACAAAGCCTCATAGATAGGGGTTTTCACTCTGTCAATGCCCAACCAGTGCGATATCCCTGAGAACTAGCCCAGACTTGTTTTACCCTACCCAAAAACACCCACAGGGCGGATGAAGTCTCACCCGAGATGTTCGAGGGAGAGCCGTCAAAACCAAGTTTTCGGTAGTAAGGACGAGGATCGAGGCATCAACGATTTATCAGAATAACTATCAGATCTAGTAAAACCATTTATTAGCTATCACAACATCCATCATAGATCTAGCATTACAATCACAAATCTAACAGATTGCATCACTCATCTATTCATCGCAGCAGTATCACATTCCTCATTCATAAAATAGAACCATCAGACATCGACATCGTAGTCACATAAAGACATGAAAAGACATCGTAACATATGAAAGTGGAAAAAGGACAATAGTGATTCAGCTCAATATCTGCCATATCATATTACTTTCATCGCAACAGTTCCAAAACAACAGTTGTGTTTCTCCACATCGAGAGAAAGATTGAACCACGGAGTCGCATACAAATAACAACAGATTCAATCTCTCACTTTCTCTCTACTATCACTTCTCGCTTCAGTATCTCTCATCTTATATCGTGTCTTACATTTGCAATTCTTATCTATATATAGGCTTGCTCCTTTACATTCAAGGTCACTTCTAACTAAATCCTAACTGATTTAACCACTAATGACCTATATCCACAAAATGTGGTCAACCGATACAAAATGATGCATAAAATATTCAAAAGTGGTTTGTTTTCCTCCCATCATGCTATCTTGTCCTTGCACAGTGTCACATGACCTTTCACAACCTCCGCGGTGCTGCGCAACTCACTTACCCCAAAACCCCTGCCAACACTTTCCCAGCCCTTCCTCCTCTACTCAGTCATCACCCTCTGGGGTATTTTGAGATAAAACGAATGGTTGAGCAAGCGTATTAATAGGCACCTATTCTTGACATTGCTCCAAACCATTAAAAATAAGTGACTTGGAATCTAGAGGGGGTGGAGACCATGGGGGGTCTCATGGCGTTCAGGTCCTCCCTGTTGAGCAACCTTGCACTTGAGGAGTGACCTATGGATCTATGAGTGGGGCTTGTTCCCACTTTGATGAGAGCCCGACACTCTTTCTTGGCTAAAGGGGAATACAAGAATAGGGTATACATGGTATAGATTTGCATTTTCTCAGTTGAACAGTTGCATTTTCAGTTATGTTTAGCTTTACTAGTTTTTACATATTACAGGTTTCCCATTGTCCAATCTACACAGAAAACCAGAAACACGTGTTAACCATATAATTGCAAAAAATAATTTAAAACAATACTCATACACTTAAAATGCACACAACCACACCACTTAATCCAACCAAACTCAGTTCATGATGTCGAGAGAACCTCTAAAATTAACAAATTCACTTTAAATCAAAAAAATTGTAGTTTAAGGACATAAGTACCTGACTGACTTAACTATGGGAAGTGCTTGGGATATGCCCTGAAACTCATTGTGAGGAGTACCATGGGAACCCCAAAGTAGCTGGCTAATGAGAGGAATTACCAAATGAAATGGGCCAATGACTGCTTCTGATTGACTAGTAAAACATCTAAGGAACAATCCAAGCACTATTTTCTGGCAGTCTTGGTGGCCGAGTGACCACCTGGAAGCCACTAGGAAGCCATTAAACGAAGGTCCAGATCTTCATTACCAATTACTACCAAAAATACACCATTGATCCATCACGTTCCTCCTCTCGTGTCAGGGGGGAGTCCCCTCATTTTGGACCTTTAAACCAGCACCATCGAGACCATACTTGAAAACCCTCTTCACCATCAGAAGGCCACAAAGCCTCTAACTCTGACTCAGATTCATACCAATTTGAGCCGCACTTGCATACTACACCATCTATCCCCATGGCTGGCGTAAAACAGAATCCTTTCTCCGTAGGGGTGAGTGGCAATGGACCCATGTCCATCCCTCACCTCATCACAGACATCCCTTTTGGCGGTCCTAGAGGCATGATGCATACTGTTATAAGTTAACTTCCAATCAGTATCAGAACCAGACCAAACCCCATTCTTACTACTGTACTGTCATTTACTCTAAGTGGCAGTGGCCCTGTCACTCCCATGGTGCCCCCATTCACATGTGGGGGAAGTGGCCCAGTTGGTACCACAATACCATCTCTCATACCTAGGGGTTGTGGGCCATCCAACATCATCCCGACTATCCCCATCGCGGGAAGTAAACTTCACGTGCCTCCAACCATGCAAGGACACCAAGTTCTTGCAAACTCTAGCGCCATCCTAAGCCCCTCCTACAATAGTCTTGGGGCTAATCTCCCGTTCATAGAATTCCTCAACTTGCCTGATTTGGCTAGATTAACCAATGACCCAATATACCACAAACGCCACTGGCCCCCTATGCCAACTAAAGTCCCAGCAAACATCCCAAAATTTGAAGGGAAGGCAGGGGAGTGCCCCCAAAACCATATCATGACATTTCATCTGTGGTGCTTGTCAAACAACATCATGGATGATTCAATCAGACTCGGGTTGTTCCAGTGCACCCTCACATGCACCACAGCCAAGTGTTACATTGAGCTTCCACAAGCCACCTACCCAAGATTCAACTCTCTAGCCTTCATGTTCCTGTAGTATTTCCAACTCTCCATCCGCTATGACGAGGGCATGGAGATACTTCTATCTTGCCACCAAAATATGACAAATCATATAGTCGACCACATCCACGAGTGGTGACGACGCTAGAGCTTGTGCAAGAATTACCTGAAAGATAGGATATTCCTTGATTGGTTTTTAAAGAGCTTGCTACCACCCATAGATAAGGATGTTTCCTCTGAGCCCCCCTAGTCTGAGGAAGTGGCCATCTTGAAGGCACAACAATTTGATTTAATTTATGCAAAGTCAAGGTACCTATAAACCATTCTTCCTGATGCTCCCCATGCTAGTACCTACTAGCGCGACACACCAATGGAATTGCATGCTATGGATGGATTTATAGTTTTAGTTTCCCATCACCCACAACACCATGCGGCACCCCGTATAATGCCACCGTAGCCAAGCAACACCACCAGGGTGGCCCACCCAATCCAAGCTCTCGACTACTCTAGGATGATGTCTCATTCTAGAGCCACAACCTCCTACGCACAACCTGCACCACAACAGCGTGTCCATGCACCAACTTGGCCGGCACAATAGTATTAAGGACAAATGACCGAATTTGTAGCCCCCCCAGCTCTTCTAGTCTACTATGCACCACCTTCACAAGACACTTCATCTCCCACCCCAGTTCCATCAGCACCCTTGGGGAAATTTTTTTCCCAACAAAAATGTCCCAACCAACCTGCCCCCAATAACCAACAAGGGCAAGGAAAAAATAACCGAGCTCGGAATCGGGGCAACAATCAACTGCAAGGAGGTGACCCACAACCAAATCCTCCCAACAACACCAGAGCAAATCATCCGGCTCAAAATCCCCAACAACCTAACCCACCTAGACGAAACGCTCCATTTCAGAAAAATAATTCATGCAAACTATGCAACATCTATAGGCTCTATATGCATGAGTGCCTCTTCATGGGTCACACCAAATAGGTTCTTTTAAACGACGCTCTGTGCGGTACCAATGCAGTAGTCCCAGCTCAACCCAACCGAGCACCACCAGGCCCTCCACCCATGGTGCTCCAAAACCCGTTACCACTTCAAGTACTGGTAGAAACCACACCTATGCCCCCACCCACCCACACAACCCCTGTTGCACCTCCACCAATAGAGATGGGTGTTCACCACCTGCTATCTGTGACAATCGAAGAGGTCAATTTGCATACTAGCCTAAATCCGTATGGATCCAATACTAAACCCGCTGACCCATTAGCAACATCCATGTCCAACACAACCAACAGACCTCTTCACTTACCCCATTTTCCCCCACGCCACTTGTTAACCCAAAAAATCTCTCACTCAGCTCTACATGGCCTACACCACCCAAGGAAACCCATGCACGACCCTCGTAACACCCCATTAGACCCCCACACCCTCAAAAAGGCTTACCCCAAAAAAGATATAAAGGGAGGGGTGGGGGTCACTCTCAAACAACTTCTCCCTTGCATATTGTTATGCTACCCATGGATGCCTTGAGACACTTTGTCTCTCAAGCCACCCACATCCCTTCTCTCCTCCATTCATTCCTCCATTGAGCCATAGCTCCTCCATAGCCAAGAGAGAGAGAGGTGCTTCTTCCAGCCAGGGCATGGTGGCCCATTGCACCAAAGAGAAGGTATACATGTGTGTTTTGCTTTATTTCTTTGCTTTTATCTAATCCGTAGCTTGTTTGTAGGTTTTCATTTTCTCTTTGAAGGTCTATTTCTAACATGTTTTTGCAGGTTTATTGTTTCTAATAGTTGTTTGCAGGTAGCTAGAGTCAAGCCCTAACCTTGTTTGTAGAGGGGCTTCCAGCCATTTCTTTTCTTCCTTTCTATTCTGTTTATTTTTCTTGCATCTCCACACAAGAACCTATCCTTCCATCCTATAGATGGAAGGTAGTCATTCCTACCCTGTAGCAAAGGATAAATCCCTGCTACAGAACTAGCGACCATACCGAGTCAATCCCACAGGATCCCTGGTTCAGTTTTTTTAAATTTCAAGTTTTATTTTAGTTTATGCCCTAGGATTAAAATTTCTTGTCAGATCTAGTTTAAATCTTGTTTATTTATAGTTTATTGTTTTTGCCGAACCTCCACAAGGAAAATTCGAGTGCATTTGGCCGCAGTATAGGTTACTGTCGGTCGAATCTGACTCAAGATCAAAAAATTCCCCAATCTGGAGTAGGTCGCACTTATTGGGCCTAAACAGGGGACTAGGTCACTCATTTAGGCCTCACAGGTGCGACCGGGTCGCCCTTTTTCCCTCAAAAGGTTCAACTTCCTTCAGAAAGGCAGACCGCTTCTGTCTGTGAAATCTGTGCGACCCCCTCGCTTGTTTCTAGAAAACTTTGGTGACCCCCTCGCCACATTTGACATGAAACATGTGGTCTATCAGTTAGAAGTTAATTTTCAATTTACCAAGGACTGTCAATGAGGCTCAACCTCCTCTGTCTAGCACAATAGTCTCATTTTTTTTTATGTTTCAGTTTACTGCAATTTCATGTACAAACAAAGTGTAAATTCAAAAAAATTTAATTGGTTGATCAACATAGCCTAACTAAAACTGAAATAAAATTAACAATCTTGCTTACCCTTCCTCCTCTACCTATTCATCACCCTCCGGGGTATTCTAGGACAAGACGAAGTTCACAGCTTGTATAGTAATAGGCCCTTCACCCAATATTGTTCGAAACCATAAAAAACAGATGACTTGGAAGGTAGAGGGGGTAGAGAAGGAGGGTTTCTCACAGCACTAAGCGTCCTCCCTGTTGACCAACCTTCCATCTAGGAGGTGACCTGTGGATCTACAGATGGGCTTAGTCCCATTGTGTTGAGATCCCAACACCTTCTCCTGGTTGAAGAAGAATATAGGTGTAAGGTAGTCACCTAGTTAGGTTATCACAATCCAGGGTAAAAGATGGTATTTGTCTACAAAATTTCTGTTCATTTACTGCTTTCAACCACAATATGATGAATTCATAAACCATTTGTAGCCACCAAATAATAGAAACACATAAAGACATACACACCATACCACGTAAATCAACCCCACTCATTTCATGACACTGAGAGAGCCACTAAAATTGATTAATTTACAATAAGTTCAAAAATTTGCAGTCTTTGAGGACATAAGTCCCCGACTTCCTTAACCATGGGAAGTACTTGGGCTCTGCCTAGAAACTCATTGTGAGGAGTACCATGGGTACCCCAAAGTAGCTGTCGACTGAGAGGAATTGCCAAGCGAAATGGGAAACGACCCCCATGGATTGAGTAGAACGCCCGTGAGGAAAAATCCAAGCGATGTCTTTTGGAAGTCTTGGTGGCCGAGTGACCACCTACAGGCAATATGAATCCATTGAAACCGGGGTCCAAAATATCTTTCCCACTAGTTTGATACACAAATCTAACACAATTGATCCCTCGCGCTCTTCCTCATGCCTAATAGGTGAACCACCACAATTCAGGTCATTGAACCTACACCGTTGAGACCGTTCTCGATGACCTCTGACACCATCAGAAGGCCACACAACCTCTGATTCAGATTCAGACCCATATCAGTCTGAACCAGACCTACACACAGCACCATCAAGCCCCATGGCTGGTGCAAACCTGGATCCATTTTCCAGCATAGCAATCACTATTGGACCCATGTCCACACCACAAATTATCACTAACAACCCTGCAGGTGGCCCCAACATGGTCATGCAAACCACCCATAGTAACCACTCAAGCTATCCCACCTGCAACACTTGCAGGCAGTAGACCCTCCACATACAATGCCCTTCCTGTCACACATGGGGGCAGTGGCCCTTCCATCCACACTATCCCTCACACCACACTTGGGGGCATTGGCCCATCTACAATGGCACCACCAGCACCCCTATCTATGCAGGTACATTATGTACCTACAAACCCCACCACCATACCTTCCCCATCTCACATCAACTTAGGGTCAAATCTTCCTTTCATGGCTCGTCTTAACTTGCCTGATTTGGCTCAATTGACAAATGACCCCATCCACTATCAAACCTTTTGGCCCCCCCATGCCAACCAAACTTCCCTCATACATTCCCAAGTTTTAAGGGAAGGCAGGGGAGTGTCCCCAAAATCACATCATAACATTTCATCTATGGTGCTCCTCAAATAGCATCGTAGATGACTCAATTAGGCTAATCCTATTCCAACACACCCTCACAAGTGTGACAGCTAAATGGTACATTGAGCTACCACAAGCCAAGTACCCAGATTTCAAATCCTTAGCTTTCATGTTCCTGTAGTATTTCCAACTCCCCGTCAGATATGGCAAAGGGGTGGAAATATTGTTATCCTGCCGCCAGAGCACCATGACCCATATAACCGACCACATCCATGAGTGGTGGCGATGTTTTAGTTTGTGTAAGATCCAACCTGACGACAAGATATTCTTGGATTGGTTTCTCAAAACCTTGCTCCCATCCATAGCAAAGGTTGTCACATCCGAACGTCCCCAATCCGAAGAGGAGGCCATACTGAAGGCCCAACAATTTGACCTGATCTATGCACATTCTAGACACCTTTACACAGTCATTCCAAATGCTCCCCGTCTGGGTACCTCCTACTGAGATGCACCGAGGGATCCCATGCTATAGATGGAATCATAGGCTCGGTCTCCCAACAGCCACAACACCGTTCAACACCACCTGCAGTTCCACCACAACCAAGCAACACTGCTAGTGTTTCCTACCAAAACCAAACTCCAGACTATGCCAGAATGATGTCCCAGTTTGGAGCAACAATTTCTTACACACAACCTGTGCCACAGCAGCAAGCTCAGGCCTTGGCATGGCATACGCAACAATACGTGGGGAAAATTCCCAGATTTGTGGCACCACCGCCCACCCAAATTTATTATACACCACCAGTGCAAGCGGTTCAAGTCCCTGCCCCTGATCCACCTGCTCCATTGGGACAAGTATTTGCACAACAAAACCATCCCAACCAACCTTCCCCCAACAATCAATAAGTGCAGCTGCAGCCCCAACCGCAACCACAACACTGTCCGCAACCGCAACACCAACAACAGCCGCAACATCACCCGCAAATCCAGCATTACGCGCAGCTGCAACCACAACCACACCCCCGCATATAACCAGCAGGGAGTTATCTAGTCTCCTCACCGGTCCATACAATTCCCTTCCTCTTTCCCCCACCTGGTGTGATGATCAAGCCAGTAATGGCCACTTTAAACCTACCCAACTTTACATTGGGAATTCTTGTGTGGTATCTTGATCCACCAGCTCAACCATCAATGCCCCAAGTAGTTTTAACCCCCATGCAACCCATTGCGGTTGAGTCTCATCCTCCACCCAGTCCATAAAAACCAACCATCGCACCCGCGCCTACACTGCCCTACCCAAAAAGGGCCAGGGGAAAGAACACCAAAGCCACCGCAGAACCTCAGCAGATCCCACCTTATGCCATCTGTGAACAATAGGGCCATCCATCTCAGAATTTCCCTGAAATTCCAATGATCCGTGTACATTTGGATGCCATGGACACAATTGAAAACCTCACCGTGGTTGAACTTCCAACTGCACCAATAGTCAGAAACAAGTCACTGAGAAAAAACCATGCTTGTGCCCTCTGTGGTTTGTATGGACATTATTCTCACCATTGTCAAGACTTTCCCAAATTTCGAATGGCTTTAGATGACCTCTGTCAACATTCCATGGATTCTGAGATCACCCTGATTAAAGAAATTCATCCCCCACCTCCTTCTTCGGACACCTTGCCCATTTACGTGATGTCTAGTTTAACTAACCCACTCATCTCCACCTCCAATGACGTTCAATCATACCTATCTCTTTGTTGCTTCCACAATGATGAGGAGATACTTGAAGCTTTAACCGCCTCGGAATACCCATGGGATGACATGCACCATCGCTCGTTCTTCCTCCCCGAAGAACTTGTGTCACAGTCTGACCATTTTTTCGTGGAAACCAAATATTTCATCCATGGGAAAGTCAACTGGTTCAAGAACCCCATCCCGGCACCAGACGCCTTCAAAGAAGGGAACATGGCCAACATCTCACCCACCGTCAAAATCAACATCTCAACCAATCCTGATATTGTTGAAGAAATCATGCTGGGGGCATCTTGCTCCCCGGAAGAGGTCGCTGCCTACAAATCTCTCTTCCAAGAATTTTGTGACATCTTCACCTTGTCTTACACTAAAATGCCCATCTTAGATCCATCCATCGTGGAACAACACATTGACACATGGCCCTATGTGGCCCCAGTACACCAAAAGAAATGGTTGATTCACCCTTCCAAAGTGGCTCCGGTGAAAGCCGAGATACAGAAGTTGTGCACAGCCGACTTCATCTACCCCATTGCCTACACCACTTGGGTTTCTAATATTGTTCCTGTGAATAAAAAATAGGGTACCATTGGTGTTTGCACAAACTTCCGTGACCTCAATGAGGTGTGTCCCAAATACAAATTCCCAACACCCTTCATCGATGCATGCGCCAGACATGAGGCCTTTTCCTTCATGGACGAATTTTCTGGATATAACCAGATCCAGATCCGGAAACAAGACCGTTATAAGACGGCATTCACAACCCCATGGGGAAAATTCACATATCGAGTCATGCCCTTTGGCCTAAAAAACACTGGAGCCACCGTCCAACGTGCCATGACATATTGTTTCCACTACCTAATTCACATCATCTTGGTCTACCTGGACGACCTTACCGCTCGATCACCAAAATAAGCACAACACATAGACGACTTGCAACAAGTATTTTTATGTTGCTGCAAGTACAAAATTCACCTAAATCCCCTCAAGTGCATTTTTTGTGTCCCAGCAGGCCATCTACTTGGATTCATCGTGTCCCACAAAGGAATAACAGTAGATCCCCTCAAAGTTCAGTCTATCCTTGATCTTCCTTCCCCAAAAACATGACACCAACTACAGAGCCTCCAAGGCAAGGACAACTTCCTTCGTCGTTTTGTACCAGAGTATGCAACAAATACTTACGGATTCATTTGCCTACTTCGCATGAAAATCCCCTTTGTTTGGGATCAGCAAGCACAAGAATCGTTTGATGCACTCAAACAAGCCTTGGCTTCTGTACCATTACTCTCAGCACCAGACTTCACTCGAGACTTCATTCTCTATATGTCGGCCTCAGACAACACCATCACCGGAGTCTTGATCCAAGAAGACAATGCTCTCCATGAGCATGTGATTTACTACATCAGTTAGAAGCTAACAGGACCCCCACTACGGTATTCACCTGAGGAGAAATTGGCCCTCATCGTTGTCTTCTCGGCTCAGAAGTTGAGCCACTACATCATCGTAAACCATACTCGTGTAGTGTCTGATTTAAACCCAATGCGGTACCTCTTAAGCTGCCACCTTCTACAAGGTCGAGCAGCTAAGTGGGTAGTCATCCTCCAAGAATTCAACCTTGAGTTTGTGTCCCCAAAAATCACAAAGCCACTCGTGCTAGCCACATTCATGATCGATCTTCCCCCATTAACCACATCATCACCCCCCAAGGATGATCTCCCTGATGATTTCCTATTTGTCATATTCACGAAAGACCCATGGTATGGGGACATCCTTCTCTATTTACGAACACAAAAGTTCGCAACGCACTTAAACTATGAGGATAGGCGATGCATCCAACATCAAGCCATTCGCCACTTGCTGATTGGAGATGTCCTGTATCGTCGAGGCATTGATACCATCCTATGTCATTTCCTCACCCGTGACAAGGCCGAGACCATCCTCAACGACTATCATAGTGGAGCATGCGGTGGCCACCTTTCAGACCTAGAAATTGCCCAGAAGATTCTACGCGCTAGCTATTTCTAGCCCTCCATCTTCATTGATTGCATAGAGGTAGTCAAGCATTGCCGCAACTATCTACTCTTTGCCCCAAAAGAAATAACCCTCCCTGCATCGTTACACCCCGTAGTCACAGTCAGGCCCTTTTGCAAATGGGCAATCAACTTCATGACAATCAACCCCGTCTCGGATAATGGTCATAAATACATCATTATGGCAATCAATTACTTCACTAAGTGGGCTGAGGCCATGCCCACATTTGATTGCAAAGCTGAAACCGCAACATGCTTCTTCTTTAACCATGTTATTTCATGATTTGGTGTTCCTAAACAATTAGTCTCAAATCATGGAGCACACTTTCAAGACACCATATGGGATGAACTGTCAACCATGTTGAAATTTGAACACCAATACTCATCGTCCTACTACCCCCGGGGCAATGGCCAAGTTGAAGCAGTCAACAAAATCATCAAAAAAATGCTCCAAAGGATGGTATGAAACTATAAAACCAACCGACATCACATGCTATTCTATGCCCTATGGGCTTATCGCACATCCATAAAAACCGCAACCGGTTTCACTCCTTTCCTCCTAGTACATGGCATTGAATCAATACTCCCTATAGAGTGCCAAATCCCATCCCTCTGTCTTGCAGTGGAACTCCTCCCTGATACTTCACCTTTAGAAGAACGACTCCTCTAACTCGAGCAAACCATAGAAGACCGTCGAGCTTCCCTCCGAGCCATTGAAATAGAGAAAACACGGTCAAAGGTCCACTATGACTCCCATGTCCACCCTTACACCTTCAACAAAGGCGATATGGTTCTAGTCTACGACCAACCCAATGATAAGTTGGGAAAAGGCAAGTTTTAGTCAATGTGGTATGGCCCGTATGTCATCCACCGTTGCCTCAAAAAAGGGGCATACACCCTCATTGACTCTGATGGACAACTCTTGGAGAACCCCCACAACGGGCTCTACCTCAAGAGATTCTACGTTTAACATCACTGAGTCGCTTCATTTTATTTTCTTGTTTTTTAATTTTTTTTACCACAAGACTGGGGCAACACCATTAGCTACTAATCCAAAGTCACCTAGAATCAACACGAGACACCTCTCACACCTCCGGTCTCAAATTTCCATCTCCTAATGAGACCATCGTCTCATGTTTAACAAATAAATTTTGGGACCGCTTCTTGGAAGTCACCTCTATTTATGAGCCACAGTATGGTGATGCAAGTGTCTACAGACCTATACTTATATCACTCTTCCCTACCGCTACTCATGTGGGTTTTCGGGCCACCACCCATTAAGGAACATCATTTTTATTTTAGCATATAGCCATCTACTTCATCCACCGCACCTTACGCAAATCCCTAGACCATTGTCCAGAAAACGATTTATTTTTCTTGCATGTATTTTGCATATAAATTCCCCCAGACTTGCACTCACATCACATGTATTTAATACCATCCACCGCAACTCACACATAGCTCTCCTAATCTCTGTCTAAGATCCGCCTCGGTTTGCCTGCCTCTGATGCACCGACTCGCGTGCGTTTGCCGCGATCTATTCTGTGCATGTATTGGTATGTTTGAGAGCCACCTGCTTCGTCCATATTGCACGGATGACCTTTGGACCACTATCCACCATCCCAATATGGGGCACCTCCTGTACCACCGCAATCGGTTGACCATACTAGAGTTTTGTTTAAGCTCTTTTCTGACTCCTAAGAACAATGAAAATATTGTTGAGCACAACTGCTTCCTTTCCTGCTTGCTAAAGTATAGGAAAGGGCGTCTACATCATCTCGTTTACCTCCTTTTGTGGAACATGTATACCATCAAATGAAAAGGACCACCTTGGCGTATTCAAGCCAAGACTGTTCCCCTCTGCATAATTTTATTCTTTCTTAGGTAGAGGGGCCGCACTTTACGAAAAAGCTCACTATGGGTTGTCGTTAAGCTCTTTTAAATCCTTCTCATCAAGAAAATATTGACGAGCAAACTTGGTTTCATTCATGCTCATAAAAGTATCTGAATGAGCGTCTAGTCAGTATAGGTTTAACCTTTTTCGGCCTGATTGGACTGCCAACAATAAAGAAGTATCTCATCCCCTACAGGATGGGCGAGCTCTCCTATGTACACTTTTATCCTTTTTCGGGCACATGAGACTACCAATGAAAAATATCCCCCACTGGAGTCTTCTTCATGCTTTCAGGCTCTCTAAAATTGAAAGCACCATCGAGCATTTACCTTCTCTGGCTCACCAAAAATCCGTGAGATCATACCACAATGGCGTCTCTAGAAACCACCCCACAGAAAATAGTTTGGCAGCATTCCCACTTTGGGTCACCTTTTTTTAGAGTACTCTACAATGTGTCTTCCTTGGATCCCATCAAGTTCAAAAGTATCCACCCCCAAGTATTTCCCATCTGCAGTGACATTCCCAGCATTACAACTATGATCCCATTCCCATGAGTCAATTTCATTTGCTGCCTGGTCTGCCCTGCCGTCATACTCTTGTTAATGTAATTGTAACTTTGGAATGTATTCACTTGTATTTCTTATCTATTGTAACTCGGTGTTTATTCCGGGATGTTATCATGTCATGTCATGCCCCGATGTTCCGATCGGGAAGATATATAATGTAAACAAGTCATGTCAAGTCATTGTGGGTAACCCTCCTATTGTCTAAGGGTTAAAGTCCCAACAGTTCCAAGGAACTAGGGTTATTAGACTCTCCTAGAGAGGTCATCCCTAGTAGGGTTTTAAGTCATGTCGGGATTAGTATAAATAGAGAGCTAGACTCTCCATTTAGCACACATCACAAACACACTCAAGTGTAGCGTATAGTTGAGGAAGGAGAAGACACTGGGGCTAGACAAGAAGAAGGTTACTGCTATTGGGAGATCATCTTACTATTTTGGGGTTTTACCTTTTGTGCTGATTCTATCTCTAAGGAAGTTGCGGGGTTTTCTCCATTTATGGTTTCCCCGAGGAAAAACATTGTGTTCATTGTCTCTTGTGTTTGATTGTTGTACTTGTTTTTCTCTTAGTTAAAGATCCTAACATAATGTTAGCTTGAATGTTGAAAAACTAGCATGGTATCAGAGCTAACCTGAGAAGAAGACACTGTGCAGCTGCGGGAACTAGGGCTTCCTACTTTGTGGATCTCTCTCCACAGATTTTCAGCAAAAGTAAGGTGGAATAACTCTCCTCCTTAGGGTGCATCTTTCGGTCGAAGCAAAATCCAATTCTGAGGTTTTTCAGTTTTGGACCTGACACTACTATCGGAAATTAAGGCTTTTTACAGAAGAGGAATCTTTCAGTGAGCCCAGGCCTAGATTGATCTCCTCCCCAAAATTGAAGTTAGGGATCAATTTCAAAGCATTTGGTTGGACAGAACTCCGAAAAAGAAAAACCCTAATTTGCTCCTAAACCAGCTCTACAGGATTTCAGCTCGAAATTCAGATCCGACATCTTGACCTGGTAAGATCTAAAATATTTTGTATTTCCATTTGAGGTTCTCAGTTAAGATGTCTCATCATACCAAGCTTGATGAAAATCTTGAGGGAGCTGATAACTTTCGAGCCTGGAAGTATAGGATCTCCCTGGTCCTGGAAGAGAATGAATTAGATTCCTACATCCATGAGGAGGCTCTAGTTCCAGAGGGAGATGAGGCTAAGGCCTTGCAATAGAAGAATTTGGTTATGGAAAAGTGAATCATTGTGATTCTATCAAGGATCATCTCATACCACATGTGTCCTCCCTAAAGACACCTAAATCTATGTTTGATGCCCTAACCAAATTGTTTGAAGGGAAGAACATAAACTGGAAGATGACTCTGAGAAACCAACTAAAGAATGTGAAGATTCAGAATGCAGAAACAATCCAGTATTACTTCACAAGAGTTTCTCAGATCAAGGAACAACTAGAAGTAGTAGATGAAGAAGTGGAAAATGCAGAGATTGTGATGACTACCTTGAATGGACTTCCTAGGTCATGGGATTCTTTCATCCAAGGGATCTATGCTAGAAAGAAGTTAGACAATTTCAGCAGACTATGGGAAGAGTTCTCTCAAGAAGAATCTCGGATAGCAGCTCGAGAAGAAAAGATGGGAAGTGAAGATCAAGCTCTCATGATGAACTCCAAGTCAACCAAAAGAAGATCTCATCACTCCAGAGGTAAGCGCTCGCACAAAGATAACACTAGAAAATATTTGTCTAGGATCATATGTTATACATGTGATGAAGCAGAACATTATGCAAAAAATTGTCTTAAGAAACAAAAACTAACAAAAATGAGCAACAAAAGAAGACATCATGCTCATGCTGCAAGGGATGATGAACCATCCAAGAAAATAACCAGATATGAAAGTGAAGATTCTTTAAGAAAGGATGAATATGTTTTGATTTTCGCTCTCATAGGAAACATTACTCATGGAAGCAATGATTGGCTCATAGATAGTGGGGCTTCCAAACATATGACAGGATTCAAGGAATCCTTTGTGAGACTGTCAGAACATGAATCACCTCACAAGGTGAAGCTAGGAGATGACTACCAATATCCAATAAAAGGTAGTGGGGAATCTTCCTATAAGATAGACTTTGGAAAGTCTCTGACAATGAAGGAAGTATTGTTTGTTCCAAGACTCAAGAAGAACCTCCTCTGCATCTTGGCATTAGATGCAAAAGGAATGCGGGTTGCATTCATAGATGGTCAATTCATCATGTGGCCAAAAGGAAAGACTATCGATGATGCGGTGGTGATTGGAGAACAAGAAGGAGGATTGTACAAATTAAAGGGCCATCCAGAACAAGCCTTGGTCCATGAAACAGTAGAGCCAAGTGAACTTTGGCATAGAAGGCTTGCACATGTGCATTACAGAGCACTACCACTTGCAAGCAATGTTGTTGAAGGTCTTCCAGAAATACAAGCAAAACATGATGGGGTCTGCAAAGGATGTGTGAAAGGAAAGAATACAAAGAATACATTTCCAAGTAGTGAAAGAAAAGCAAAAGGAATCTTGGAAATCATCCACTCTGATGTATGCGGTCCTATGTCATCAAACTCACTAAGTGGGTATGCATATTATGTTTCTTTTATTGATGACTTTTCTAGGAAGACATGGGTTTACTTCATAAAGAACAAAGACAAAGTATTCAGCAAATTCAAGGAATTCAAAGCCTTAATTGAGAACCACACTGAAAAGAAGATCAAGACCTTTTGATCAGATAATGGCGAAGAATTCACTTCAAATGAATTCAAAGAGCTATGCAAAGAATCAGGGATTAAGAGGGAGTTGTCCAGTCCTTATAATCCACAACAGAATGGGATTGCAGAGAGGAAGAATAGAACTATCATGAAGCTGTAAGAGCAATGCTTCATGATCAAGACCTTCCTATGCATCTTTGGGAGGAAGCTTCCAGAACAGCGATGTATGTACAGAACCATACTCCACATAGAGTACTTAAGAACAATACTCCTGAAGAAGTCTTCTCCTGCAAGAAACCAAAAGTCATCCATCTCAGAATATTCGACTGTCCTGTGTACATACACATTCCAAAAGAGAAGAGAACAAAATTAGATCCTTCAGGGAAGAAGGGTATATTTGTGGGATACTCTAAAAGCTCGAAGGCTTATAGAATATATTTTCCAGGATACAAGAATATTGACATCAGCAGGGATGTGACATTTGATGAAGACACAGCTTACAACAAATCCAGAAAGAGACCTGCTAAAGAACCTAAAGAAGTAAAAGAACCCAGAATTCATGATACAACCATGAATGAAGAAACTCAAGAAGAAGATCAAGAATTTGAAGAACCACAAAGACCTATAGATCCACCTCTGGAGAAGAATCCTCATAAGAGGAAACCTTCTTGGGTACGAGAACTTATCCAAGGTGCGGAAAGATATGGGGCTCCAGAAGAAAATCACAGAGAAAGAAAGAGGACCAGATCCTACTCCGGTTATGTAGCATTACTATGTGATTTCATTGATAAATAACCTTCCAGTTATGAAGAAGTGGTAGAACAGAAAGAATGGAAGGATGCTATGATCGAAGAATACCAATCGATCATGAAGAATGATGTTTGGGATGTTGTCCCAAGACCAGACGGGAATTTAGTTGTAACTTCCAAATGGATCTACAAGATCAAACATGTTGCAGATGGTAGCATTGAAAGATATAAGGAAAGATTTGTGGCTCGGGGTTTCTCTCAGAAAGAAGAAATAGATTATGAAGAAACCTTTGCACCTATATCTAGACACACTTCCATCAGATCAGTACTTGCTCTGGATGTAGTGATGAAATGGAAGATACACCAGATGGATGTCAAGACTGCTTTCTTGAATGGTGTAGTGGAAGAGGAAGTGTATGTATAATAGCCACTTGGTTTTGAGACACATGATAGGGAGTCTCATGTGTGCAGATTGAAGAAAGCCCTGTATGGTTTGAAATAGGCACCCAGGACATGGTGTGATAGAATTGATATCTTTCTATCCAGTTTGGGCTTTACCAAGAGTAAAGCCGATTCCAACCTTTACTACAAGGTTGAAGATGGAAACCCAGTGATGCTTCTACTATATGTAGATGATCTATTTGTGACAGGTATGGATGGGTTGATTGCTAATACAAAGAGAAAGTTTGCTGCTGAGTTCAAAATGAAGGACTTCGGTATGATGCATTATTTTCTAGGCATGGAGGTGTGGCAGAGTGCAGATGGAATCTTCCTTGGACAAGGGAAGTATGCAGTAGAGATCCTAAAGAGGTTTGGGATGATGGACTGCAAAGTCATGGCCACACCTATGGCATCGAACCTGAAGCTATTGAGTGATGCTTCATCAGAGTCAGTTGATGCTATGATGTATCGTCAGATGATTGGGTCCTTGATGTACCTGAAAAACACGAGACATGACATTTGCTTTTCTCTGAACACCTTTAGCTATTTCTTGATAGATTCAATAAATGTTCACTTGATTCGAGAAATGTTCACTTCTTCATCTTACTATTTTGGGGTTTTACCTATTTTTTTGATTCTATCTCTGAGGAAGTTGTGGGGTTTTCTCCATTTATGGTTTCCCTGAGGAAAAACACAGTGTCCATTGTCTCTTGTGTTTGATTGTTGTACTTGTTGTTCTCTCAATTAAAGATGCTAACATAATGCTAGCTTGAATGTTGAAAAACTAACAACTCTAAACAAAGGAAGTTTGAGTCCACCACACCCCCCCTACCCCTATTCAAATATTTCCCTCCCCCCCCCATTCGATGGGTCAGTCCACAGATTGTCTCACACCTTTTGGTTATCTCCCTCATGCTTCTAGTCAAGGAAACACCATGGCCTTGACTAGGGGCAGGTCTCCCTCTGTCGACGACAACACACATGTTCCAGAGGATAGACCTAGAGGTCCCTGTATCCTAGTTTCATTAACCTCATTGATGAGTTCCTTGGACCACTCGAGAGGAGTCCTTAGTGCCTCTTGGGATGGTTGTTTCTCACGTGCTCGACTCCAACTACGTCATCACACCGTTGAGCTTCGTACAGGGTTTGGCCCGTGCAGTATTTGGACGAAGACCCCAGATGTCACCTAACTCTACCAAATTGATGAGTCTACTTGAGGGACCTAAATAGGTTATGTCTCTTATGATTTCTGGGTTGCATTGGAGGCAGTGTTCAGAAGCCCCAGCAGTGCTTCTATATATATTTATGATTGATGCAGCATACTTGTACAACAGAGACTCTGAATCTGAATCAGCGAGTCCATACAGCTATGTACTATCCCAGATCCAGTATGCTGTTAGTCATAAATATATATCATTCCATGAGAATTCCATGGGTCCAATGTAGCAGCTCTTCATATCAGCCTCACATTGAGGCAACCATTATGTACCATCAGTTGTATATGTTCGGGTCTTGTATTTTAGAGCATAGATAAAATTATTCTTTTGACATTATCATGAGCATGGGGATGCCCGCCTCATCCATATACATGTCACACATTATTTTCATCTCACCCATTGATGGGAACCATATTAATACACAAACCAAAATCCACCATGCCCCAGCCCCAGAAGCACCACCTTTCCGCAGCAAATCCTATGATGTCTGTCGGCCATACGATGAGATCCGTCCCTCACACATCAAGGGGAAATTTGTTAACCCAAAAAATCTCTCACTCATCTCTACATGGCCTACACCACCCAAGAAAACCCATGCATGACCCTTGTAACACCCCATTAGACCTTCACACCCTCAAAAAGGCTTACCCCAAAAAAGCTATAAAAGGAGGGGTGGGGATCACTCTCAAAAAACTTCTCCCTTGCATACTATTATGTTTCCCATGGATGCCTTGAGACCCTTTGTCTCTCAAGCCACCCACATCCCTCCTCTCCTCCATTCATTCCTCTATTGAGCCATAGCTCCTTCATAGCCAAGAGAGAGAGAGGTGCTTCTTCCAGCTAGGGCATGGTGGCCCATTGCACCAAAGAGAAGGTATACATGTGTGTTTTTCTTTATTTATTTGCTTTTATCTAATCCATATCTTGTTTGTAGTTTTTAATTTTCTCTTTGTAGGTCTATTTCTAACATTTTTTTTGCAGGTTTATTGTTTCTAATAGTTGTTTGCAGGTAGCTGGAGTGAAGCCCTAACCTTGTTTGCAGAGGGGCTTCCGGCCATTTCTTTTCTTCCTTTTTGTTCTGTTTATTTTTCTTACATCTTCACACAGGAACCTATCCTTCCATCCTATATATGGAAGGTAGTCATTCCTTCCCTATAGCAAGGGAGAAATCCCTTCTACACCCCTCCATGCGGTGGGTTTTGAACATTGCCACGGCTAGAGCTACAGTGAACTATAGCATCATCGATGACTTGGCCCAGTCACCTACAGTCATGTCCACTCTTGAAGTGCTAAAAAAATGCCCACCACAATGAAAATAATTGTTGGCCATGCTTGGTGCCATAGACCCCGCCGACTCCAAAGTAATGACAATTGATTTGGACAATGGAGAGCCCAGAATGCCATCAACCATTGCCTTCCAAATTCTGGTATCCATTTGAAATTTGGTCATGCATCGCTGCATTGTAGACAAAGGGGCATCAACTTGCATCATGTCCACATTGGTCTGGAAGAAACTTGGATCCCCTCTCCTATAACCATGCACCACTACTCTGCGTGCTTATGATGGCCACCCCACAAAATATCAGGGCATCCTCCCACACATCCCAATATCATTAGCTGGAAAAATGGTATTGATTGACATAAAAGTGGTCAACGTGCAGTTGGATTATAACCTCCTACTAGGAAGGAGTTACATGTATGCCATGAGAGCTGTGGAATCCACTGTTTTATGCCTTGTGATGTTCCCTCACGATGAAAAGATCCTAACGGTGGACCAACGAACTTAGCACGATACGCAAGGTCCAATAGCACTAGACAATGTTATCCCCACGATTGATACCACATTTGATAGTGCGGCCACCCCCTCATTATTAGTAGTAGGCCCCGAGTTGCACCGACACTTCCATCATAGCTTCTTCCTCCCTAGTACCACCTCCACCAGCATCAAACGAGTTTGCATATTTGTGCATGCTCTCATCCAGTACCATTGCACCCAAACCACAAACGTAGCTATAACCACAAATCCAACCGTAGCTGAAGCCCCATCCGTAGCCATAACCTCAAACAAAGTCACCAGGGAATTACTGGGGTTCTCTCCCAATCCATATAATTCCCTTCCTTTTTCCCCCATCCGGAATTTTGAGCAAGCCAGTAATGGATACCTTGAACCTACCCAATCTTACATTGGGGATCCTTGTGTGGTACCTCGATCCACCAGCTCAAACCCCAATTTCCCAAGTTGTTTTGACCCTCATTTAGCCCATCGCAGTCAACACGCGTCCCCCTCCCGGCCCAAAGAAACCCCCTTCCGCACTGGCACCATCCCCGCCCCACCCAAAGAGGACTAGGAGAAAAAATGCCAAAGTAGCTTTTGAAGCTCGGCAAATCCCACCATGCTCTATGTGTGAAGTATAGGGTCACGCAACTCAAAAAAATTTGAAGATCCCCTTCCTCCGTGCACACTTAGATTCCATGGATATGACAGAAAACGCTCTAGTGGTCGACCTTTCGAGTATGTGAAAGGCCAAGAACAAGTGGTTGAGGACAAACCAGACATGCGCCCTTTGCAGTTTGTATAGACATTATTATCACCACTTCCAAGACTTATTCAAGTTCTAGACAACTCTTAGTAATATTTGGAAACACTCCCTTGAATCTGAGATCACCATTATTGAGGAAATCCACCCTCCAAATCCTTCCTTGGGTGCTGCGGACATTTACATGATATCCAACTCCAATGACCCTTCCACTTTTGAAACCATCAATGATCTCACAGCCCTATCCAAGCATTGTTTGACTAACAACGAAGAGATACTTGAGTATTTAACTGATCCTGAATACCCTTGGGACGATATGCACCACCGCTTGTTCTTCATCCCCGAAGAACCTGTGTCGTTATCTTATCAGTTTTCAGTTGAGACCAAAGATTCCATCCACGGGAAAGTCGCTTGGTTCAAAAAACCCATTCAGGCACCAGATGCATTTGAAGAGGGGAATGTAGCCAATATCTCTCCTACCATCAATATCACATCTCAACTAATCCCAATATTGTTGATGAAATCATGTTGTGGGCATCCTGCTCTTCTGAGGAAGTCGCTTCCTACAAAGCACCTTTTCAAGAATTCTGGGACATCTTCACATGGTCATACACCGAGATGCCAGGCTTGGATCCATCAATCGTGGAGCACCACATTGACACATGGCCAGATGTTGTACATGTCCACCAAAAGAAGAGGCCCATCCACCCTTCCAAAGTTGCTGTAGTCAAAGTAGAAATAGAGAAAGTGCACACAGTGGATTTCATCTACCCCATTGCATACACCACTTGGGTTTCCAACCCTGTTCCTGTGAACAAAAACCAAGGCACCATCCAGGTTTGTACGAAATTCCAGTATCTGAATCTAGCTTGTCCCAAAGACAACTTCCCAACACCATTCATTGACGAGACCATTGACGCATGTGTTGGACATGAGGTCTTTTCCTTCATGGATGGTTTCTCCATATATAACCAAATTCAGATCCGAAAAGGGGACCAGTAGAAAACCACATTCACCACCCCTTAGGGCACATTCACGTATCGAGTAATTCCCTTTGGCTTGAAAAAACTGGCGCCACCTTTCAACGTGCCATGACATATTGCTTACATGACCTCATCCACATTATACTGGTTTATCTGGTTGACCTCATGGATCGGTCAAGGAAGCGAGCTCAGCACATAGATGACTTGCGGAAAGTATTTTTTCAATGTTGCAAGTACAAAATATTCTTGAACCCCCTCAAGTGTGTTTTTTGTGCCCCAGCAGGCCGTCTACTTGGGTTCATCATGTCCCACAAAGGGATAATGGTTGACCCTCTCAAATTTCAAGTTATTCTTGATCTTCCTTCACCACGAACTCTGCGCCAACTATAGAGCCTCCAAGGCAAGGACAACTTCCTTTGTTGCTTTGTACCAAAGCATGTGATGAAATCCCATAGGTTCATATGCCTCCTCCATACCAACATTCTATTTTTTGGGGATTAGCAGGCACAGGAATCATTTGACACACTCAAACAAGCCCTAGATTCTGCACCATTACTCGCTGCACCTGACTTCACCTGAGACTTCATCCTTTATGTGTCAGCCTCGAAAAACACCATTGTCAGAGTATTGGTCCAGGAAGATGATGCTTGTCAAGAGAACGTGGTTTATTACATTATCCAAAAGTTGAAAGGTCCCCCACTGTAATATCTACCCGAGTAGAAACTAGTATCCCTCGTCGTTGTATTCTCAGCCCAGAAACTACGCCACTACATAATCGCAAACCGTGCGAAAACCATACCCGAGTAATGGCTGATTCCAACCCAATGCGGTACCTCTTGTTGAAATACTGAGAGGGGGTGAATCGGTATTTGTACAATATAAAAATTTAATCAAAAGTAGGTTGCTGATCACCAATCATAGCACAACATCAATATGTATAAAGACAGCAAGATGCACAGTACACAACAATTTTTAACGTGGAAACCCAAGTTCTGGGGGTAAAACCACGGAAGCCTTTTTAATAATAGTTGTCCAGAAATTACTGGATGAAAGGAACAACTCCCTTATTATATAGACTTCAATTTTTCCAGCTTCAACTGGAAGGAGGCTACAACCCCTTGATTTATAGGCTATGACCTAAAGGAAGCTGCCACTCCCTAGTTTTCTGGCTTCCACCAGAAGGAGGCTATGACCTCCTTTCCTTTCCCCATCTTGCCATCTTGATAAGAATAATATTGCCGAACCTGTGGACCTGTCAAATACCAAACCCTGTATTATCTGCTGATATCATCTGCACTCTGATCACTGCCAAATATTCCCTGTATATAAATAACCTATGGACCTGTCAAATACCAAACCCTGTATTCTCTGCTGATATCATCTGCACTCTGATCACTGCCAAATATTCCCTGTATATAAATAACCTATGGACCTGTAAAATACCAAACCCTGTATTCTCTGCTGATATCATCTACACTCTGATCAAGGCCAAATCTTCCCTGTATATAAATCACTCCTACACACTGCTCGTCAAACCCAATCACTGAAGCATCTCAGCTCTTTTAGAACCGAACAACATCATCATCAAATGACTTACAATTTCATCTGATATGACTGATCATACTGCGTGTACCTGTACACTTGTACACACTCCCACTGCTGTACTATACAGATACTGCACTTTTACTGACCTCATTGCACCAGATTGTTTACATATCCCTGTATATACCATAGACAAATGTACATATATACATATCCCAATGGTACACTATCATTCACTTCCTTATTCACTTCAACACATGCAGACAGGTACACTCATCATCAACATGTAATATGTGCACATCAAGCATCATATCATGTAGCATCATATAATATAAGAGTGTATCATCACTTGGAATGTACTATACTTATCACTAAGAATGTGTAAGAATTATCAAGCATATATTAAAAAACAAGACATATCACTCCATGTCACTGTATATTCATCATTATCATGTATCTAAGAGATCATTGTCAATTCAATGCATCACTATTATCACTGTCTACATATCATCATTGTTGACATAGTAGATCAATATCAAGGAAACTCTACTTCACTGTAGATCCATCACTGTCATTACAGTTAAGAATATATCACAGCCATCAACACAGTTAACACATCACTTTTCTAGACATATCACAGTTCATGCATACCTTGTACTGTTATATACTGTGTATATGAATGCATACCTTGTTGCAAAAGACCTCATACCTTGGGCTGCTAGCTTGTACTTGTGTTGCTGGTGTAAACCCCAATAGGACTGATAGAACTTGTCACATTAAGGTTGTCATCCAAGACATCACCTCAATACCTTTGCTGCCACCGTATCCTATTCTCTATTCAAATTTAGAGTTGTTGTCAGGCTATTTCCACCATTGAAATTAAGAGATGACTATTGCTACTTCCACCACTGAGTTTCTGAGATGATTGTCATACCATAAAAATAAAATGGCAATGCTGTAGCTGCCTTAGATGCCCGAAATTTTAGAGATACGAGAAGAGATAGATAAAGAAGTTTGATTGTTGTAGCGTTTGAACTCAGAGGAGATATATTTCAGACCAATCACTTTTTCTTCACTGCTGTTGCTTCTTCTCTCAAAACACCCAAACTTCAGAGCTAGATATTATTAATGACTTGTATTCCTTTGGACTGAGGCCATCCGAAATTCAAAGTTCAACAACTTCAAGCTTTTGCTGCTGTTGTTCCACTTCCTGTGGCTGCTGCAATTTCTAAGATTTCAGAGCTGTCTACTCAACTTCCACTATGGCTACCTCACTGTATACCTAAGTTTAAGAGAAAATATTCAAACTTTCACAGATGCCACAGTCACTAATTTGAAATCAGAGCTCCTGCGGCTTGGATTCCTCGATCAATTCCGCAAAACTGTTCAAGCAAAGTCCAAGAATGACTTGCTCAGGAAACAAATATTCTACACAAAAATAAACCCTCGGTCTCATCAAATTTCAATTGGCAGCGGCTATCAAAAAAAATGGATTGCTTCCTTCAAATATGACTCAGCTGATCTTTCTTGCAATATAGCTTTCTGAATCTGTCGATCTAGAGACCAAGACTGTAATTGCACCCTGTGATAATGATAAGGTTGTCTTCATTGCTGTGTATTTCCAAAGACATGCCTTCAAACCAACATAAATCATATCAATTGATAGGAGAAGTGAAAATACTGACATCCACCAAATTGATCGACGAAAACCTCAAACAGATGATCGTTGGGTTAAGTAAAGCGAAAAATCTCTTTACTGCGGCCATAAAACTGAAAATTGCCGGCAAGATCTGATGAAGCTGTGTCAGTAAAAAAAATATTGAAGAATAATTATATTTCAAATTATTCTATAACACAGAATGTGTATATATATATATATAGAAAGGGGATGCCGTGTTCTACAAAGGATCCGTGGACACCATCTATGGTTTTTTTCAATTTTTGTTTTATTATGATAATTTTTTTTTTAATTCTTTAAAATATATTTTATTTTATGTTTAATTATATTCATGCACTTTTTAAGGTTTAAAATAAAACATGTCATCTATTATTAAAGTTTTAAGAATTATTTTAACTTTTAAAATTACTTTGAGGATGAGGGGTTTTAACACATATAATTTTCTTTTTAATATTATTTTGACTATGTTTTGTTACTTATTCTAAGTTAGGGCATGATTGTGGTATAGAGGAATCAATGACACAACTAGAAAACATCGAACCAGCTTGGGGTTACTTAACCACTCTTCAGGGCTTTTGCTATTGTCCCAAGGGCTCCAAGGGCTTCAAACTTGGGCTTGGACAAAGTCAAAAGGCCTCCTCTGAAACTGATACTTACTCAACCCTCAGAGGCTTCTCAAGGAGCACCAAAACACATAAACACACACCTGTTGGCATCAATGACAATTTATTCAACAATCTCCCCCTTTTTCATTGATGACAACACCAAAGCTCCCCCTTCGAATGAGCTTCCTTTGACCACACAACTCCCCCTTAGATCATGCTTCTTTTACCTACCTTGTTCAAATTTTTCTCCCCCTTTGGCATCAATGGCAAGAAGTACTTCTGCCATGATCCTCCTGTCATATTGTACTGTAGATACATGAATTCAATTAGAAGATAATATGACTCCCAATTTTTCTCTAAGGTACTCAAAAGTATCTCTTGGGAGAGGCTTAGTGAAAACATCTGCAACCTGTTCTTTTGTCCCGATATATTCCAACTTGATATTCTTTTCAGTGACCTGTTCCAGAAGAAAGTGAAACTTGATTGGAATGTGCTTGGTTTTGGAATGCATAATTGGATTCTTGGAGATACTGATGGCACTCGTATTGTCACATAGAATAGGAATCGGTTCATTACATGTCACATGTATGTCTTGCAGGGTTTGCTTCATCCAAAGAATCTGAGTACAACAAGCTGCTGCTGCTATATATTCTACTTCTACGGTTGATAAGGACACTGAAGACTGCTTCTTGCTTGACGAAGATACTAGACAACCACCCAAAAAGAAGGCCGTTCCACTAGTGCTTTTTCTATCGTCAACACATCCTGCCCAATCTGCGTCTGAATATTCTATCAATGTCAGATCATTCCCTTTTGGATACCAAAGTCCAAAATCCAAAGTTCCTTTGAGATACCTAAAGATCCTTTTAACTGCTATAATATGATTTTCTTTTGGGGCAGCTTGAAATCTTGCAATTTGTCCAACAGCTTGCATCACATCTGGTCTGGAGGCAGTTACATATAGTAGACTAACAATCATTGACCTATAGAGCCTTTGATCAACTTCCTTAGATTCATCATCTTTGCTTATCTTACAACCGGTGATCATAGGGGTACTCACAGGTTTACAGTATTCCATCTGGAATTTCTTCAACATCTCCTTAATGTATTTTGTCTGGGTAATAAAAATGCCTTCTGTTCTTTGAGATATCTGGAGTCCCAAGAAGAATATCAATTCACCGAGTAATGACATTTCAAACTCTTTTTGCATGTCTTTAGCAAATTGTTGACTCAGTGAATCATCGTCACTTCCAAATATGATATCATCAACATAAACTTCAATGATGAGTATGCTGTCATTGTCTTGTTTGATGTACAAATTTCTATCTGCACTTCCCCTCTTAAATTTTTGTTGTAGTAAGTACCTGTCCAATCTAGAGTACCAAGCTCTTGGAGCTTGTTTTAGTCCATATAGGGCCCTTTTTAGTCTGCATACATAGTCCTCGTTTTCTGAAAGTTGAAATCCTTTTGGTTGTTTGATATAGACTTCCTCTTCCAATTCCCCATTTAGAAAGGTTGATTTTACGTCCATATGATACACTTTGATGTCTTTGGAGCAAGCGTAGGCTAATATCATTCTGATAGCTTCCATTCTAGAAACTGGTGCATATGTTTCTTCAAAGTCTATTCCTTCAATCTGAGCATAACCCTTACACACCAATTGAGCCTTATTTCTGATTACCTATCCATCTTCATTCATTTTGTTTCTGAAAACCCATTTTGTGCCAATAACATTTTTGTTATGTGGTCTTGGAACAAGTTCCCAAGTTTCATTCTTCTTGATTTGATCTAGTTCTTCTTCCATAGCTTTAACCCATTGTTCATCTTTACTGGCCTCAGCAAAAGTTCCAGGTTCAGTTGTAGACAAAAGAGAGAAGTGTACCTTCTCATTTCTTCCGGATTGTCTTCTTCTGGTTCCTATTCCGGCATCCTTATCACCAATAATCTGATTTGATGGATGATTCTTTTGGTACCAATTCTTAGGTGATGGATGATCTTTTTGTTCTTCTTGTTCGATAGTTGGTTGATTCAGTTCTTCATCTTCCATGAGCTGCTCTTCATCCTCATCGGGTTGTTCTTCCATTTTAATTTTCTTGGAACCTTTCTCTTCTTCATCGTCTGATTCTTCTGAGTCTTCTCTGGATGATTTTAGTATTCCTTCAACTATGTTCACGTTAATGATTTCAATCACTTTGTCTAATCTCAGATTGTAGCATTTGTAAGCTTTCCTCTTGGATGAATATCCAACAAATATGCCCTCATCTACTCGAGAGTCAAATTTTCCAATCTTCTTATCATCTCTTTTGATGTAACACTTGCTTCCAAATATTTTGAAGTGTTGTACACTTGCTGCTCTTCCGGTCCATAGCTCATAGGTAGTTTTATCATTTTTGTTGTTGAGTAATCCTCTGTTTAAGATGTGTACTGCTGTATGAACTGCGTGTCCCCAAAATTTGTCATTTAACTTGGATTCATTCAACATGGTTCAAGCCATCTCCATTACTGATCTATTCTTTCTTTCAGCAACTCCATTTTGTTGAGGTGTTCTGGCTACTGAAAACTGTTTCTTTATTCCATGCTCTTCACAGTACTTGTTGAATTCATCAGAAGTGAATTCTCCACCATTGTCAGATCTAAGACACTTGATTCGTGACCATGTTTCATTCTTGACCAGTTCCTTGAACGTTTTGAAACATCCAAATGCTTCTGTTTTCCTGTTGAGAAGACATACCCATGGCATCCTGGTATAGTCATCAATAAGTAGCATGAAGTATTTTTCACCATTCAATCCTTTTTCTGTAATTTCTGGCTATATGACCAAATTTGTTACACTTGTAACATTCTATTTCTGATCTCAAGGGATCAAATCAGTTGTTGTACTATGGTCGTCTAAGGCTTGCAAGGTTATTCCTTGTCTCAAAGTTTCTTCTTTGAAAACAGTTTACAGCTTTGTGTCCAAATCTTCCACATGTAAAGCAATGCCCATAAAAGAAGTATCCATACCTGGGAATATATGGAGGAGGTGCTTTTCTGTGATCTGATCTTTCTACTGGCCCTTTTTTTGATACAGGTTGTTTTGAATGACGTTTGATCTCTTCTTCATTCTTGGAGTCCTTGACAACTTCTGCATACCTTCTTGGCTTCTTTTCATTTTCTATCGACATTGAACTTGAGGCTTCATTTGTATTCTGCTTGTATCCTATACCAGTCTTGTCGAAGAATGACTTTTGATTGCTGATGATTTGTTCTAGAACCTTGGAACTGTTGTCATAACCCTTTGCAATATCTTTCATCTGCAGCTTGTTCTTAAGAGATACTATCTTAGCCTCACAGTTCTCCTTTTCTCTTATATTTTTCATTAGTTTTTCAGTGAGAGAGTCTTCAAATCATTTGGATTCTTCTAGTTTGGTCTTCAAGTCAACAATGGTTTGTTCAAATCGTTGTTCCTCTTCCTTAAGAAATCTATTTTCTTTTCTGACTTTCTTTAGCTCTTTCAAGGCGCTTATAAGTCCAGCCTCACGATCTACATCTCCTTCATCTTCGGATTCTTCCTGACTATTATGATCCTTATCCGAGCTTATTTCCATAAAGAGTACCTTGTCTGGTTCATCGTCATCATCAGAATCACTGTCACTATCGGAGTCACCACTGGATGAGTTATTATCTCTTTTTGTGTAGAGACTTTTCTTCTTTGCAAACTTTCTTCTGTTCTTATTCTTGTAATTATTGTACTTCTTGTAGGGTTTAAAACTATCATCCTCTTCACCATCTGAGTTCTTTGCATATGGACATTTAGAAGCAAAATGACCTATCATTCCACATGAAAAACATTTAAGAGGTAACTTACCTTTGTATTTTCCAGTGCCTCTCTTTAATTTCCGAACAAAGTTGGCTATTTCTTCATCATCAGATTCATCACTTGTCGGTTTGTCTTTCATTGATTTGTTCTTCCCAGCTTGTTTGGAGGAGACCTTGAATGCGGATTCCTTTCTTGACGTATCTTCATCTTCAATTCTCATTTCGTAAGCTACTAAAGTTCCATGCAGCTGATCCACTGTCATAGTATCTAGGTCTGTTCTTTCTTCTAAAGCAGAGATCTTGGGGTTGAACCTTTTGGGAAGATTTCTTAGAATTTTCTGAACAACTATAGTCTCCTCAACCTCTTCTCCTAATCCTCTGATGGTATTCACGAGCTGATCAACCCGAAGAATATAGGCTGCTATGTCTTCATCTTCATTCATTCTTAGCTGTTCAAATTGTCCCCTGTAAGTTTGAAGTTTGGCTTCTTTGACTTTGTGGTATCCTTCATATGTGGTTTGGAGTTTGTCCCACATTTCCTTTGTAGAGGGACAGTTCATCACTTTGTTGAATACAGATTTTTCTATAGCACTTAGAAGATGATTTTTGGCCTTTGATTTGTTGTTGTATTGAGCTAGCTCACCTGCATCAGTTGGCACGATCCTTGGTACTTTGTACCCATTCTTGATACTCTGTCATATTTTGATTCCTTGAGCTTCTATGAAGGCTCTCACTCTTATACTCCAGAATGCATAGTTGCTTCCATCAAACAAGGGTGTTCCATATTTGCTTTGTTTAGCAAATTTCCCCATGATTACCTTCCAGTGGTTAGTCTGTTCTGAAGGAACCAGCTCTGATACCAATTGTTGAAATACTGAGAGGGGGGTGAATCTGTATTTGTACAATATAAAACTTTAATCAAAATCAGGTTGCGGATCACCAATCATAGCACAACATCAATATGTATAAAGACAACAAGATGCACAGTACACAACAGTTTTTAATGTGGAAACCCAAGTTCTGGGGGTAAAACCACGAAAGCCTTTTTAATAATAGTTGTCTAGAAATAACTGGATGAAAGGAACAACTCCCTTATTATATAGACTTCAATTTTTCCAGCTTCAACTGGAAGGAGGCTACGACCCCCTGATTTACAGGCTACGACCTGAAGGAAGATGCCACTCCCTAGTTTTCTGGCTTCCACCGGAAGGAGGCTACAACCTCCTTTCCTTGCCCCATCCTGCCACCCTGATAAGAAGAATATTGCTGAACCTGTGGACCTATCAAATACCAAACCCTGTATTCTCTGCTGATATCATATGCACTCTGATCATTGCCAAACATTCCCTGTATATAAATAACCTGTGGATCTGTCAAATACCAAACCCTGTATTCTCTGCTGATATCATCTGCACTCTGATCACTGCCAAATATTCCCTGTATATAAATAACCTGTGGACCTGTCAAATACCAAACCCTGTATTCTCTGCTGATATCATCTGCACTCTGATCACTGCCAAATCTTCCCTGTATATAAATCACTCCTACACACTGCTCGTCAAAACCAATCATTGAAGCATCTCAGCTCTTTTAGCACTAAACAACATCATCATCAAATGACTTACAATTTCATCTAATATTACTGATCATACTACGTGTACCTGTACACTTGTACACACTCACACTGCTGTACTATACACATACTGCACTTTTACTGACCTCATTGCACCAGATTGTTTACATATCCCTGTATATACTGTAGACACATGTACATATATACGTATCAAAATGGTACACTATCATTCACTTCCTTATTCACTTCAACACATGCACATAGGTACACTCATCATCAACATGTAATATGTGCACATCAAGCATCATATCATGTAGCATCATATCATTGTCATCATAGAATATAAGAGTGTATCATCACTTGGACTGTACTATACTTATCACTGAGAATGTGTAAGCATTATCAAGAATATCTTAAAAAACAAGACATATCACTCCATGTCACTGTATATTCATCATTATCATGTATCTAAGAGATCATTGTCAATTCAATGCATCACTATTATCACTATCTACATATCATCATTGTTGACATAGTAGATCAATGTCAAGGAAACTATACTTCATTGTAGATCCATCACTGTCATTACAGTTAAGAATATATCGCAACCATCAACACAGTTAACATGTCACTTTTCTAGACATATCACAGTTCATGCATACCTTGTACTGTTATATACTATGTATATGAATGCATACCTTGTTGCAAAAGACCTCATACCTTGGGCTGCTAGCTTGTACTTGTGCTGCTGGTGTAAACCCCAACGGGACTGATAGAACTTGTCGCATTAAGGCTGTCATCCAAGACATCACCTCAATACCTTTGCTGCCACCGTATCCTATTCTCTATCCAAATTTAGAGTTGTTGTCGGGCTATTTCCACCATCAAAATTAAGAGATTACTGTTGCTACTTCCACCACTGAATTTCTGAGATGACTGTCATACCACAAAAAGAAAATGGCAATGCTGTAGCTGCCTTAGATGCCCGAAATTTTAGAGATACGAGAGGAGATAGATAAAGAAGTTTGATTGTTGTAGCGTTTAAACTCAGAGGAGATATATTTCAGACCAATCACTTTTTCTTCACTGCTGTTGCTTCTGCTCTCAAAACACCCAAACTTCAGAGCTAGATATTATTAATGACTTGTATTCCTTTGGACTGAGGCCATCTGAAATTCAAAGTTCAACAACTTCAAGCTTTTGCTACTGTTATTCCACTTCCTGTGGCTGCTACAATTTCTAAGATTTCAGAGCTGTCTACTCAACTTCCACTGTGGCTACCTCACTGTATACTTGAGTTTAAGAGAAAATCTTCAAACTTTCGTAGATGCCACAGTCACTAATATGAAATCTGAGCTCCTGCAGCTTGGCTGCCTCTATCAAGTCCACAAAACTGTTCAAGAAAAGTCCAAGAATTACTTGCTCAGGAAATAAATATTCTACACAAAAATAAACCCTCGGTCTCATCAAATTTCAATTGGTAGCGACTATAAAAAAAAATGGACAGCTTCCTTCAAATATGACTCGGCTGATCTTTTTTGCAATATAGCTTTCTGAATCTGTCGATTTAGAGACGAAGACTGTAATTGCACCCTGTGATAATGAGAAGGCTGTCTTCATTGCTGCGTATTGCCAAAGACAGGCCTTCAAACCAACATAAATCATATCAATTTATAGGAGAAGCGAAAATACTGACATCCACCAAATTGATCGACAAAAACCTCAAACAGATGATCGCTGGGTTAAGTAAAGCGAAAAATCTCTTTACTGCGGCCATAAAACTGAAAATTGCCGTCAAGATCTGATGAAGTTGTGTCAATAAAAAAAATATTGAAGAAGAATTATATTTCAAATTATTCTATAACACGGAATGTATATATATATATATAGGAAAGGGATGGCGTGTTCTACAAAGGATCCGTGGACACCATCTATGGTTTTTTTTTAATTTTTGTTTTATTATGATAAATATATATATATATATATTTTAATTCTTTAAAATATATTTTATTTTATTTTTAATTATATTCATGCACTTTTTAAGGTTTAAAATAAAACATGTCATCTATTATTAAATTTTTAAGAATTATTTTAAATTTTAAAATTACTTTGAGGATGAGGGATTTTAACACATGTAATTTTATTTTTAATATTATTTTGACTATGTTTTGTTACTTATTCTAAGTTAGGACATGATTGTGGTACATAGGAATCAATGACACAACTGGAAAACATCGAACCAACTTGGGGTTACTTAACCACTCTTCAGGGCTTTTGCTATTGTCCCAAGGGCTCCAAGGGCTTCAAACTTGGGCTTGGACAAAGTCAAAAGGTCTCCTTTGACACTGATACTTACTCAACCCTCAGAGGATTCTCAAGGAGCACCAAAACACATAAGCACACACCTGTTGGCATCAATGACAATTTAGTCAACACCTCTTAAGCATCCACCTCCTACAAGGTTGTGCGTCCAAGTGGGTAGTCATTCTCCAAGAGTTCAACTTAGAGTTTGTTTCCCGAAAAAGCACCAAGGCACTAGCACTAGCCACGCTCATGATAGACCCGCCCCCATTGTCCACATCGCCACCACTCAAGGGAGACCTTCCCGATGATTTCTTATTCATCATCTCCACAGAAGAAACTTGGTATAGGGGCATCCTTATGTACTTACGCACCCAAAATTTCAAGGCTCATTTAAGCCCCGAGGATAGGCGATGCATCCAGCATTAGGCAGCTCTCCATCTCCTAATTGGATATGTCATGTATTGTCGTGGAATTGAAACCATATTACTTCGTTTCCTCACCCACGATGAGGCTAAAATTGTCCTTGACGACTATCATAGTGGAGCCTACGGTGGCCACCTTTCGGGCGTGGAAACCACTCAGAATATTCTACGTGCTGACTATTTTTGTCCTTCTATCTTTGTTAATTGCATCGAAGAAGTTAAACACGATCGTAGCTATCAGCTCTTTTCCCCAAAGTAAAGAACTCCCCTTGTACCATTACACCCTGTGGTCATAGTCAATCCCTTCTGTAAATGGGAAATCAAATTCATGAAAATCATCCCTACCTCAGCCAATGACCATAAATACATTATTGTGGCCATTGATTACTTCACAAAGTGGGCTGAGGCCATGCCCATGTTCTATTGCAAAAGTGAAATGACAACACTTTTCTTCTTTAACCATGTCATTCCGCACTTTGGTGTTACCAAGCAGCTGGTCTTAGATCATGGTTCACATTTTAAAGACGTTTTTTGGGATGAGCTTTCAACCATGTTGAAGTTTCAACACCAGTACTCATCTTCCTACTACCCCCACGGAAATGGCTAAGTTGAAGCGGTCAACAAAATTATCAAAACTATGCTCCAAAGGATGGTAGGAAACCATAAAACCAACTGGTACCACATGTTGTTCTCTTCCCTATGGGCTTATCGCACATCCGTGAAGACTGCCACCGATTTCACCCCTATCCACTTAGTACACGATGTCAAATGAGTACTCCCTATAGAGTGCCATATCCCATCACTTTGCCTTGCAGTGGAACTCCTTCCTGATACTTCCCCATTGGAAGAATGACTCCTCCAACTTGACAAACTGTGAAGGACCGTCAGTCTTCTCTCCAAGCCATTGAAGCAACGGAAACCTAGTCAAAATCCTATTATGATTCCCATGTCCACCCTCGCACCTTTAGCGAAGGAGATAGGGTTTTGGTTTATGACCAAGACAACGATAAGTTAGGAAAAGGCAAGTTCGAGTCAATGTGGTATGGCCCATATGTCATCCACTGTTGCCTTGGAAAAGGGGCATAAATTATTGTTGATTCTGATGGACAACTCTTTGAGAACCCCCATAATGGGCTCTACCTCAAGATATTTTATGCTTAACATCACCAATAAGTCACTTGTAGCATAGTATTGTCCTTTTTTTTACACATTTTTTGAAGTGAGTCTTACATATTGTTTCCTTGACTGCTCCAGATGGATCCTGCCTCATGTCGCTACATCGGATTTGCTGACGGAGCAAGCAAATGGTCTCCAAATCTCGCCTTAGCTACATGGCTTATCTATTCCCCATCACACGAGTTGATCCATATTGACAGAATATGTGTGGGCACTGCAACCAACAACCAGGCTAAGTACTATGGTATCACATGCATCTTGGCTGTCACCCTTCAGTTGGGTACTCACTACCTTGATGTCTTCTTAGAATCCTGGTTGCTTGTCTCCTAGTTGAAAGCTCATATGTCTCATCAGACAACAACTTCAAGTTGGTGTCCATGGGTGTGGCCATAACTTTACAATCCAACATATCAAATCTTTTCAATATTTCTACTGCATACTTTCCCTAATTCAGAAATATTCCTTCTGGGCTCTGCCATGCTTCTAGCCCTAGGAAATAATGCATCAATCCAAGATCTTTCATCTCGAATTATTCAGCTAGCTTCTTCTTGCAATCCTTGATCTGTTTCTCATTTTTAGTCAGAAATAGATCATACACATACAATAATAGTATGACTGGTTCACCATCCATAATCTTCATATAAATATTAGGATCAACTTTACTCTTGGTAAATTCCATGCTTGTCAAGTAGCTATCTATTCTGCCATACCAAGCTCTACGATCTTGCTTTAGTCCATACAGAGCCTTTTTCAACTTACATACATGAGTCACTCTATCTTCAACTTCAAAACCTTGTGGTTGTTCAATGTAAACCTCTTCCTCAATCACACCACTAAGGAAAGTTGTCTTTACATCCATTTGGTGTAAGTCTCACTTCATCATGGAAGCAAGTGCCATGATATTTCAGATGGAAATGTACCTTGCTGCTGGAGTAAATGTCTCTTCATAATCTATCCCCTCTTTCTGAGAGAATCCTCTAGCTATAAATCTTGATTTGTACTTTTCAATACTTCCATCCATAGCATGGTTTATCTTGTAGATCCATTTCGAAGAAACCACACTCTTGTTTTCTTGTTTGGGAACTATATCCCAAACATCATTCTTCATGATCGACTGGTATTTTTCCATCATTGCTTCAACCCATTCTTTCTTCTATGCAACTTTCTCATAGTTGTTGGGTTCTTGGTCTACAAGATCACACACAAAAGCTACATAACTGGAATATGGCTTTGATATTTTGCTGGTTCTTGTGGATCCTTCTGATGCTCCATATATTTCTGCTTCTTGTATGATTTCTCTTACCCAATCAGGTTTTCTCTTTCAAGAGATATCCATAGTAGGGGGTTCCTGAGGCTCTAGCATGTCATGATATTCTAATTCTACTATTTCAGGAGTTTGTTCGGCTTCTTTCTTTCTAGGAGGTACATCTTCTTCATGTACTTCTTCAAGTTGACACCTTCTAGAGTCTTTAAGAGTTTCCTCTTCATCTAAGGTTACATCCCTACTAATCTTGATATGATGAAATCCTGAAATGTATATCCTGAAGGATTTGGAGACCTCACAATATCCTACAAATATTCCCTTCTTACTAGAAGGATCCAATTTGGTTCTCTTCTCTTTTGGAATATGTACATTTTCTAGACAACCAAATATCTTGAGATGGCTTACTTCAGGTTTCTTTCCAATATACTCTTCTTCAGGAGTATTGAATACAAGAGCACTATGAGATAATCTATTTTGCACATATATGATTGTTCTTGCACCTTCAACCCATAGGTGCATGGGGAGGTCTTGGTCATCAATCATGGTCTTCATTGCTTCCATGATTATTATATTCTTTCTTTCTGCAACACCATTTTGTTGGGGATTATAGGGAGTGGTTAGTTTCCTCTTGATTCATGCCTCCTTATAGAATGCTTCAAATTCCTTTGAAGTGTATTCTCCACCATTATCTGATCTCAGTGTCTTGATTCTATTTTCTGACTGGTTCTCTATCAAGGCTTTGAATTACTTGAATTTCCTGAACACTTCACTTTTATTCTTCAAAAAGCATATCCAAGTCTTTCTTGAATAGTCATAAATAAATTTGACATAGTATTCATATCCACTTAAGGATATGGAGGGCATAGGACCACATACATCAGAAGGGATTAGTTCCAATGTACCTTTAGTATTTGTGTCACTTTTCGAAAAGGGATTCTTTATGTTCTTTCCCTGTGCACATCCCTTGCAAGTTCCCTCATGTTCGATCTTCAGATCTAGTAACCTTGTTACCACCTTACTCACATACGACAATGCTTTGTAGTTTATGTGAGCAAGTATCATATGCCACAATTCACTTGAGCTGGTAGTCTCATGGATAAGGGCTATCTATGGATGTCCTTTGAGCTTGTACAATCCTCCTTCTTCTCCAATGACTACAACATATTCAAGTGTCTTATCCTTGGACCACATGAGTACTTTTCCATCTATAAAATAAACTCTAAATCCTTTCTTATCTACAACTGAGATGGAGAGTAGTTTCTTTTTCAAACCTGGTAGATACAGTACTTCCTTCATCTTCATGGAGGTCCTAGAGTCAAACTTGTAGCTTGATTCACCAATACCTTTGATGGGATATTGATTGTCATCTCCCAATGATACCTTCTAGGAAGAGTTCTTCTCTTTAATATTTGACAGAGTTTTCTTCTTTCCTGGAATGTGCTTAGAGGAACCACTATCAATAAGCCATGTATCTTCTCTAGGTGTTACAGACCCAGAGAGTGCAGAGAATAACACATATTCTTCTATATATTTGCCTCGAGTTCTCTTTCGAGGTATTTCTTCATTCTCATCTTCAGCAAGATGAGCATGATGTCTTTTGTTGTTGTTGTTGTTGTTCTTCAATGATGGACATTCTCTAGCAAGATGTCCTATCTTATGACAATTGTAGCATTGATACTTTGAGTAATCCTTCCTCTTCTTCCTTTTCTGGAATTTATTCTTTGAAGGCATAAGATTACTCTTCTTGAATTTTGATTTATTTCTTTCCTTAGTATGGGTAGCTAGAGCCTGATCATCTTCTCTAAGAAGAGATTCTCTATTGGATACTCTAGCTTCTTCTTGTATGCAGTCTTCCCATACTATGTCAAACATCATACTTTATTTTCTGGTACACCGAGTTTGGATGAATGAGTCCCAAGGTCTAGTGAGGCCATTGATAGCAGTCATAACCAATTCATCCTCATCAAGAGTAAATCCAATAGCACTTGGCTTCTCTTTGATTTGGGAGATCCTTATGAATTAATCTTAAACAGATTCTCCTTTTCTCATGTTGGTGCCCTTCAATTGAGTTCTTAGATTCATCTTTTTGTTGATGTTATTTCCTTCATACATTCTAGAAAGTGCATCATACATTTTCTTAGGTGTCTTCTTGGATGACACTTGAGGGATCAAGTGATCCTTAATGGAATCAACAATGATCCCCATTTCCTTGATTAGTTCTTGTTCATGCTTCTCCTTAGCTTTAGCTTCTTCAGGTTCTGTAATCTCTTTCTTGATATATTTCTCAAGACCATTCTCTCTTAGAATGAGGCCAATCCTATACTTCCAATCTAGGAATTTTTCTAGGCCTTCCAATTTGTCCTCAAGCTTAGTGCTTAGGGCCATATTGACCGGTAAGTCACTCAAAAATGAAATTTATCAAAACAAGATATTGAACTTACCAGTAGATGCACTTGGAGGAGGCGAGTTGGTTGATCCCACTACTTTCTAGAGATCCCTAATCTTCAATCCTCAAATCCTACTTGCAAAGTTGCAGCACTGCAGTTTTTCTGGTTATGTTTTGCTACAGTTTTTCTAGTTCATTTCCAAACTACGGTTTGGATTTCCCGAAGATATAGCCACCCAAAAACTTCAATCTAGGGCTCAATAGATGCACTCTGGGAGTGCAAAAATTTCTATGCAAGCATATATTCAATCCTCCAACTTTTGCAAAACCCTAATTTCTTCCAGAGAGGGAGGAGGGAGAATTTCACCTTGTGAATGTTGTTCAAATCAGGTTAGCTTTGATAGCATGTTAAGTTTTCATATGCTAGACTAGATTCAATAGTATTCAATTCAAAAAATCATAGTAGTATATCAAGAATCACTGATAGAAACACATTCACAAGATGGACACAAAATTTATTCTGGGAAACCCTCAAGGGGAAGAAAACCCAACAAAAACTTCCTCTGTATAAAAGGAAACCCAAAAATAGTTGTTCTCCTCATTTTGTTCTCTCTCTCTCTCTCTCTCTCTCTCTCTCTCTCTCTCTCTCTCCTATGCTCTACACAAGTGAGTGAGTCTATGTTCAAATAAGAACAATAACTCCTCTATTTATACTAATTGCCAATTGACTTTTTTCACTAGACAAGTCGGCCCCAATAAACTGTCTGGGCCAACTTCACCTAGGAATACTCAAAGCAGTATATTATATTATTAATTGGGGTACTAAAGACCCAACACAAGAGGAGGTTTTACCTCATGACTCTATGATGACAAAATACAATAGTAACGCCCCATCAGAGGAATAATAACATCTCCCTTGGGTTACATCAGTAAAATACATTTAGAATATTCTTTGAAGTTACAACATTTCAACACCATCCCGTTAAGCTTTGCCCAGCCAGCCAAGTAACTTGTCCAAGGGTTTGGTTAACGTCGAAATTCGCACTGTTTGTATAGGTAAGAGACAAAGCGACAATATCTATAGTTAGGCATGGAAATGAGAGAAGTTTGGATGGGTTAGGAAGACACATTCACTCTAAAAATGAACTTTTCCCTCTCCTTATCAGTCGCAAGGGAACTTCCAAATATCTACAAAGAAAAGAGAAAATTTATTTTGTGCATTTCATATTCTTTCCTTTTCTTGTATTAGAAATTACACATAGAATTTGGGTAAGCTAGAGGTGAATGCTGAAGATAGATAAGAATATGTTGGCCTATAAAAATAAAATTACTCTCATCGCAGTTTAAGATATTAAACATGAGTATTGTGGAAATTTGTAGATTAGTAATCACACCATAGTCAAGGTCTCATACTGTCAAGTTACATTAATTGTATCCTTAGGTGTTTTTCCTTTGAGCACCTAAGAGGTATGATTAACTACAAATGACTAAGTAAAGGATTTTTTTTAACAATCATTAACAAAATTACAGTTTAGAAGCTTTATGAGTTTTAAAGTTTAGAAAGGCCAACGCTAATTTTTTGGTTGCACATATATATCAGTAAAGTAGGCGTAACCAACCAAAATTCCGAGTTTTGCATTTTTTTTCTGGGTACTGTTTCTTTCTGAGAGGGTGGTGGTGGGTGTTGGCTTTGATTGCAACCATATGCTATTTATGGAAGACAATAGGGGCTCATGGTAGAACATAGTTTTAATTGATAGTGGACTTGTAATTTTTGGTTTATTTTCTCTGCTACATAAAACTAAGTATAGGAGATGAGATAAATCAGTTACCATCTTATGTGTATCTAAAATATTTATATCTTATAATGTTTAACTATATCAAGAGTTTTGTAAAAATTTTGGATGAAAGAAAATCCTCTCCAACCAGCTCCAAATATGGGTCATATGTATGATAATATTTCATTGATTAATTAATTGTATATGTAGATTTTGAAGACATACTCTCATGAAAACAGTTTGTATATACCTAGTTGTGATTTTAAAGACGAACAATTTAGATTTGGGACAAATTATTGTAGTACCATCCTCTTTATTAAAATGTCTCATTTGTTATTTTTGGACTCTGGAGCGAAGTATTCCATTAGATTCTTTAGTTCTTTAGTTCCTGGTAATTCATTTGATTTTTAAATTTAAAATCTTGGTGTAAGAAATGTTCCTTATCCATCACATTTTTTTTTATACATAAAAGATCCATCATCACATTATAAAACTTGTTAGGTTCTTTAGTTCTTAATTTTTATGAAGTCTCTGAACCTACCTAATTAGCTTCTAATTGAGATATTAACCTAATTCTATATTATATCCTCCTAAATCTGCTTGTCATGATCTGTTTGATAGCAATGTCGATCCATGAACTATTTGTTTGATATGCATATTGGTGGTCAGTTTACAAAAAGGGTTGGTGACATTAACCAATGAATTTTACTTATAATTTTATTGAAAATTAAAATCTATCTAAGCTCGTGTTTCAAAAGATATATTTTTTTCATTACTTGGTTTGTGCCTACAGTTTTCAAAAGCTTTCGGAAAGTTCTATGGTCAAGAAAAACATGGGGCAAACATTGATGCAGTTGAGCCATACAAGGCTCCTGGAGGTTCACATGAGAATTGCATAACGTATTCACCCTCATCTTTATTAAAAAGTTTGTACAGAATTACACCAATTGTTTCCATAATATAATATCAAACTTCTTAGTAAACAATTTTGCATGGTACTAATTACTTGTGTGTATTTCAGGTGCATTTTACCACTACCATACCCAAGGGAAAGCACAATAAAGCGTTTCAGTACCTCAAGTATTTTATTCATCCCTAGATATACATCAAAGGCATCATTGTCTAATCTAGTTCATTGCTTTTCTACTTTACAAGTGATATTTTTTTATTGGATTTTGCAGGAGTGAACTTATCTAAGTGGGCCATTGAGTATGAAGAGCCTGTTGCTGAGGCTTTGCCATTGAGTATGAAGAGCCTGCTGTTGAGGTTTTCAAGTTGCAAAGTATGGGTTAATTGAAGCTGTTGCGGGATCTAAGTATGGCTTAGTAGCCAAGTACAAGTGGGATGGTCTAGCAATTGTAATATCTTGAAAATTCATCAATGTACTAAATGATTTTCATGTAAAGTTATATGGAGATAGTTTTTGAGAAAACTCATATTTATTGTAATACTTGACATTTTATATAATATAATTTGTATGATTTAACACTTATATGGGTGTACTTTATATTATTTATAAGTGTTGTAATTAACTAATTAATGTCACATTGCATAATTCACATGTGTATTAGATGATAATAAATAATGTATGATTCTTTTTTTAATTTAAACATAATATCATATTAAAAATTTATATTGATTAATAATGGACACCATAAAAACTACTAAAATATAATAACCACACATAAAATGACTAAAATGACTAAATTAGTGACTAATAAATGAGATTAATGACCAAAATTCACATATCAATGACCAAAAAACAGTTTTGGTGGCTAATTTACGGTCTTTTATTATGCGACCAAATTTCGTCATATTCTAGTTTGTCATGTGGTCATTAATTTGGTCATAAATGTGGTCATATATTTCGTCATTGATTCAAATATATGACCAAATTAATGACCAACTGACAAGCTATAAATGACCAATTTTGGTCTCGTAATAAAAGACCGTAAATTAGCCACCAACGATCGTCAAACCAAAAATGGTCATTGATATGCATATTTTAGTCATTTTTTGGGTCACTAATCNGTGTGTGTGTGTGTGTGTGTGTGTGTGTGTGTGTGTATGTGTATATACACATATACATCTCTGATATATGCATATGCATATATCACATATGTATATATGTGTATATATACATATACATACATACATATAAATATATGTATATGTATATATTTATATGTATGTATGTATATGTATATAAACATATATATGTATATACATACACATGTATATATATACATTTATGTGTATATACTCATGTATATGTTAATGTAGACATGTATACACATATGTATACATGTATGCACACATGTATACATATATAAACACATAGGTAGATGTATGTGTATATATGTACATATATACATTTATGTGTATATATGTATATATGCACATAGATGTATATATGTACATGTGTACACATACATATATGTATATATATATACACACATGTACATAAACACATCCATGTATATATACATGTATGTGTATATATATATGTGTACATATGCATTTGTTCGTATATACACATGTATATGTATATATACATACACATGTACATATATACATATATGTATATATGTGTATGCGTATTTATACATGTGTACATATATACACACACACAGATATATATGTATATATATATAGACATACACATATACATATATACATCTATGTGTATATACATATGTACATGTGTACATATATATGTGTACACACATGTGTGTGTACACACATGTATATGTATACATGTGTACATATACGTGTGTGTATACACACATGTACACATAGATGTATATATGTACATGTATATGTGTCTATACAAGTATATATACATAAATGTATATACATGTATATATATGTACATGTGTATGTATATATACATGTACATGTGTACACATACATACATGTATATGTATATGTATGTACATACACATACATACACATAGTATGTACATATGCATATGTATATGTACATACTATGCGTATGTATATATGTACATGTGTATGTGTACATGTGTATATATATGTATATATACATGTGACACACATTTATATACATGTATAATATGTATATATATCTGTATACATATATACATGCATATACATATACATACATAGGTATATATACAAACACATACACATGTACATGCATATACATATACATATATATGTATATATACAAACACATACACATGTACATACATATATATATATATATACACACACACACATATATATATGTTGTATATATACATGTATAAACACACACACACACACAAATATATATACATGCATATATATATATATTGTAAGTAAGAGAGCGGAACTTTATATTAATATCAGGAAAAAAAATACATCCTCAGAGATTTCCATTTCATTAGATCACGACATCAACCATCTAGCTGACTACCACCCTATGCACCTGAAACTGAGTGGAGAAACAAGAGACTGAGATCCGAGACGTTAAGGGTCCGAAATTCTTCCCCAAAAAATGATAAAATATGCGTAAAACAAACGATCCAAAAACACCTGCAAATTGATGACATGACACACACCATCGACAAGAACAAACCAAAAGGAAACTAAGGGTCTTTTCCAACTAGAGAAAGATCAAACGTGAGACCATCACAAACCATCAGAGAAGAATATACGATAGGTTTTGTATCCGCCCGTGTGCCGAGCTGTCTGCATCCTGTTTCTGAGATGCCATAGGAGAAGGTGCTTTAGGAATCTGAAATCCCAGATGTTTAATGAGGAAATAAACTTTAGCATTCAACTGTTGGAGTTCCACCGAGATAGATGCACTCCATTGATCCTGGTGCACTTCATTTGGAGCGTCCCCTTACTTGTCCCAGGACAACTGACCAACGAGTTTTTTCATTAACAAGAAGAGAGCGACAGTTTTCTTGTAAAGACTAATTCTACCCATAGTATGGCTAGGGTCAAGGATCCATTCTTTAGCCTTTCATCACTCTGCATGCAACTTCTCTCTATCAAGATCCACCCATAACTGCTTCTCCATCTCATTGACGCGCTTTTGAATTTCCCGTGGGAGCTCCAACTCGAACAACCTCGATTCCCACATTTCCTTTTGTTGAGTTATAGTGGCTCTCCCTGAGTCATCCTCTTGAACTAAAAGTGTTTCCCTATGCCTTTTATTCTGTCCATGGGGATACCTCCTCATCGACGCAAACCTAACCTCTTTTTTATGTAAGATGCAAGAGGAGATCGACTCAAACTACTCATGTGTTGCTTCCCGTCACCTTCCATCATTCTAAATAGAAATTTGCTTCTCATGATCATCATGACCTCAAGCCTAGTCATGATACTCGACGCCCAGTCCGTAGTCCTTATTAAGATATTACCATACAAGCATTTAGATTTCCTTTTTCCACCTTCCATCTCTACACGTATGCTAAACCATCGACTAGAGAGTTTCCTTATGATAACTTGAAGGTGTATTAAATTTCGCATGCTCTTCATGTGGATCCACCGCCCGGCCAACCACCTTACCATGTGCTTAGAGGGCATCCAAACTCGCTTGGTGTCCTTCCTTTCTTGTGCCATTAGTTCCTCGCATGTCATGGTCCATTAGATCCATATAGTTGTCGCACCCCATCTTATTAGTGATCATGTCCCATTCCTTCGCCTTGACAACCTTCCAGGTCTTTGCTCCCAAGTTTTCCAACATGTCAGCCACCTTGTTTCCCTAACTTCTTACATGGATGAAACATGCTTCCAACCTCTTGAATAGGAGTCCTCTGATCATTTCTATTCGACCCTCCAATTGCCATTAATTAACCACCTTAGAGATCTAGGACCCATTTTGAAGCTTTGTGGCCAAGTTGTTGAATATCATCTAGGAGTCCCCTTCAATGATTATGGGGGTCCAATTGTTTTCTCTAACCATTTCAACACCCTAGAGAAGGCCTTCAACTTTAGTCATGTTGTTGGTTTCCCAGCCAAGAAATCCATACCTAAAACCAACTATAACGCCTCTAAAATCCTAAATGATACAACTGTAACCTGCCAGACCCGGATTCCCTTTCGATGCTCCGTTGAAGTTGAGTTTGAAGAAGCCCTCTGGAGGAGGAAGCCATATTTTTGCACTTCATGAAGTCCTAGTTGGGTTATGTCACTAACCTCTAGTTGCAGGGGTCTGGACAATCCACAAACCCTCAAAATGGTATCCTCTCTCTCCGACGCTTCCCAATTTGAACTTTCCCAGATTTTTTATCAAACGGTTTCTTTCATTTTACTCATGATGTTGCCCCAAACTCTTTTCTCAGGATGGGAATTTCCCTCGAATGTTCTTGATTTCTTCTCCCTCCAGAATTCCCAAAGGATAAATGGGGGATAATTTCCCATAATCGGTTTAGAATGGTATTTTGAAATGGTTTGCTAGACCATTCTAATGATAGTACCGAGCAGGTTTTACCTAACCCAATATGATCTTCGGAAGATATATGCCCTGTGATCCGAGATGGAGGATGTGAATTCACATGTATGAAGGAGGTGCTTAGTGGTCTCATCTTCAATCTTGCAAAGGAAACACCAGTAAGGACATACCATTCCTCTTTTTTAAAGGTTTTTGCCTATTAATATTCTGTTTTTAGCACAATCCAGGTGAATATAGTTATCTTGGACCATAGCTTCTTTTGCCACAATTTCATCCATTTTTAATCCATAGGTTGGATATTGGCCCCTATCATGATATCGTAAACTTCCTCCATTGTAAAATATCCTTGATGGGTATACCCCCATCTCAATTTTTCATCTCCCTCATGCCTTCTTATACACCTATTGTGGAGGGCTTCTTCTAGTCTGTCTACCTCCTCCCCTGGGTCAAGGTGCCCCCACCATTCCTTCTCTACCCATGTTCGAAGATGTTTATTGTCCACCTAATTTCCCCATATATCCCTAACCTTGATAATACCCTTGGTGATACAATCCTCTTGGATGTGCCATAATTCCATTCCTCGTCCCAATGGAGGTAGTTGCTGCCAAGAATATTCCCGAATCGGGGTCGTTTGGCAATTCTTTACCTCCTAAAAACTATGGTCGTGGACCAGATTCCATCCCTACTATGTTGTTCGCCATATGTGGGAAACAAGAATATCTTTGGAGAACCTTTTGAGTTCTCTTTTATCCAATGTTGCTACGTATTTAGAGTGCCATATCTTAGCCCAAGCTTCCTAAGTATGGGAGACCCATCTCCAATAAAGCTTGGACCCACTTATCACATTTTCCTTTCTGATATCTCTAAGGCCAAGACCTCCTTGGTGTTTAGGAGTACAAACTCTTTCCCAGTTTACCAGAGCCCACTTTCAGTGCTCATGGGTACCACTCCATAGAAATTTTTGTTGCAAGTTCCTGAGCTCCTTCAATATGGTCTTTGGGGCCATCAACGTAGAGAAGAGGTATGCCGACATAGCATGTAAGACTGATTTTACCAAAACCAGTCTACTAGCTAAGTTAAGGGGTCTCAAAGTCCATTTCGTCATACGTTTTTCTAGGCTTTCGAGGAGGTATGTCCAGGACCCCTTCTTAGCAGTTGAACTTATTAAGGGTGTCCCTAGATATTTGGATGGAAGGGAGATCTCCTTAAACCCTAGGATCTGACATATGTTCCTTCTAGATATCTTAGGCATGTTAAAGAAGAAAACTTGGGACTTCTGCTCATTGGTTTCCAAACTAAAAGCTTTTCCAAATTCCCCTAGGCATTGTTTAAACTGTCTGGCTTCTTGGATGGATGGATACCCCATTAGCATGGTGTCTTCAACAAACTGATGGTGCGTTTGTTTACCTACCAGCAGGTTTAAGCTCATCCCTCTGATTTCGTTACTATCTCTTAAATCCGTGATTGATCTTCCTAGGACTTCTGCCATGAGAATGAACAGGAACAGGGATAGCGGATATCCATGTATTATTCCTCTCGAGGGCTTAATTATTCCTGAAGGCACTCCATTAGAAAGGATAGAGAAGAAAGCAGAAGACACTAAATTCATAATCCAGTTAATCCACTCTAACCTAAATCCAAAAGCCTCTAGTATTTTGTGGATGAAATGCCAATTAAGTTTGTCATCGGCTTTAGCAATGTCTAATTTCACCATCATACCTGGAAGGTTCTTGACTTTGATGGAATGCATCATTTTTTGGACCAATATAATTCCATTTTATCTACCTATCTTCCACGAATCCTGATTGTTTAGGAGATTAGGCTCGACAAGGTGGGTTTCAGGTGGTTTGTTATTACCTTTGTGATAATTTTATAGATGACGTTACAAAGGCTTATGGGCCTGAATTTGTCCGGGTAATTAACACCTTCACTTTTTGGGATTAGGGTGAGAAAGGTAGCATTGGAGGTTGGTAAGATCCACTTGGAATTCATGGAATCTTCAACTATCCTCCACACTTCCATCTTGAATATTTCCTAGAAATGGTGGAAGAAGCTCACCGTGAAACCATCTAGGCCTAGGGTAGTCCCTTATTTCATCTAGAAAACCCCTCCCTACAACTCATTGAGGGTTATCGGCTTCATCAAAAGATTATTTTTCTCATTAGTAACCAAGGAAGGGATGATTCTTGTTATCTTCTCGATGTCTTCCCACCTATCCTTCCTTGGTTCATATAGAATGTCAGTGTAGTGATGGTTTAGAGTGGCCTCTATTTCTTCCCTAGTTTCCACCCATTCTCCCCTTGCATTCTTTATTATTTTGTATTCTGTGTTGAATGACTGAGTGCTGGAAAAAATTTGTGTTTCTTTCTCCCTCCTTTGGCCATCGATTCCAGGATTTCTGTCGCCATAGGATTTCCTCTTGTTTTTTCCTTTCCTCTATCTTGGAACATAGGATTAGTTCCTCCATTTGTAGGTCAAGGGAATATCATTCATTTGTCCTAATGGACTGGAACTCTTGTAGGTGGCCTTCTAGAATCTTTTTGTCTGAAAAGATATTACCAAATTGTTCATTATTCCATTTTTTGATCTTGCTTTTCAGGCCCTTCAAATTCTGCTCTTCCCACCACGTCCTGCTTTTTGCATGAAAATTCGGGTGCTCTAGCCAAAACTGTTCAAACCTTAAGGTTTTTTAAATTGAGATCCCACTCCACTCCACATTAGTTCAATTTTTGAATGATCTGAACCCATACTGGGGAGCGTTTCATAATGGATATCGCTCCTGAGTTCTATAATAGATTCAGAAACAAAAAACGGTCCAATTTGGATGCTATCTGTCTATCCCCCATTCTTTTATTATTATAAGTGAACCATCCTTCCCTAGGAATGATATCCATGAGCCCCAATTCGTCAATGGTGTCTTTGAAAGTTTCTCAATCCTCCTTTAGCCTGTGCCTTCCCCCCCTTTTTTCCCTCCAAAGAGGTGATGAGATTGAAATCTCCTCCTACCATCCAGTGGTCATTGGCCATTCCTTTCCTAATTCTTCGAAGAGATTGGAGGAAATTCCTCTTTTCCCTTAATTTGTGGGGTCCATAAAAATTCGTTATAACCCCTGTGACTGAAAACCCTACAACTTTGAAATTTGCAGATAGGGTACATCAAGTCCCTTGGAAACCTTCTAGACTTACCCAGGTAGGATCCCAGAGTATTCATAAAACTCCCGCGTACCCTCTTGCATCTATTCCCATCCCTTCACTTCGCTTCCAAAATTTCTTGCTCAGGTCTTGGATCTGAGTCGCCTGACATTTCGTCTCTTGTAGAAAGACAATGATCGGATTTGTCTTCTTAATATTTTTGCTAAATATCTTTATTTTATGTGGGAAATTTAATCCACTGATGTTCCAGGACAAGATCTTCTTTGGGGAACTTATAGACCTAGCATAACTTTAATGGTAGGGTACTGACCTGACTCTACCAAATTCTTGCCTACTTCTTCAACCCTATGTTTGTTTTTCTTTCTTCACATCTTCTTAGATGGCTCCTCAAATTTCCATTTCGTTTCCTTGTGAGACCTTGAGCCTATCCCAAGTTGGTTGGAGGAACAAGCTTTGAGGGTACATTATTTTAATAGGATCACTTGTTTCTATGGGACATAACCTTTCCTTTTATCCGCACATGCCTTTTCAATTCCCTCTAGATATAAATCACCTGTATCCATTTCCTCGGCTTTGTCAAGTGTTTCAGGTTCAACCCCTTCTCGCACATTATCTTCCCTGGTTTCCTCCTCCATCTGAGTAGCAGGTTCAAGAGTTTCTACTAGGGATGAGGAACCTCTTTTGTCAGTTGTTTGATCGTCTGGGTTTTCCTCCTCATAATATTCTTGAGCCTCAAACTTGTTTGAGACAACTATATTCTTGTGCACCTCCTGGTTGTCTTACTTGCAGATTCCTCTTTTTCTTGATGGGGATCTTGCAAAACCTTACTCCTTATGTTCCTCTCCCTTCCCCCAATTTGTCTTCAGGTTTTTCATGGGACAATCCTTAAATAAGTGGTCATATTCATGACATATTTGACATGGAAATGGGATCTGCTCATAATCTAGGTTTTGCACCCAATCATCATCTTCCCATGACATTCAGATTGCCTCTAGTAACTATTTGGTTAGATCCATATAAACACAGATCCTTGCATAGGCTGTATAACACTGGATCATAGGCCGTATAACGCTAGATCCACGTTTGTTGTGAGGTTCTGATGAATTTACCCAGGTAATTCCCCAATTCCTCCAAAATTTATGGATCCTAGTATTCACTTGGAAGAGAATACATCCTTATCCAAACTGGTGTGACTTTCATATCTTCCTTTTCCAGGAAAAACTTCTCCTTCTAGGGTCTCAATAAAAGGATCACCGAATAGAAGAAGTATGGCCCCCCACCCATAATTTTGTTCTTATATTCCAGTCTAATGAAAGAGATAGTGAACAACACTTTGGAAACTATATGGAGATCATAGTGTCCCTTGGATTTCTAGGTCGAATTGATCCACCAGACTAGGGTACTTTTTGAGGGTTGCATTCCCATGAACTTCCCTATTAGTGCATGATCTAGCATATACTGGATCTGTTCTCATAACCTCAAGGATCCGACTGTCGTGGAGGAAATTAGGGTAGCTTTTGGCATGAACTGCCCTGGCTTCCTTACCATCGATCCCTTTGTCTAGTTTTTGGCATGATCCAGATCTATCGATATATCCCCGATCTTCAATCCTGCTAGGTCAGGAGTCAGGGAGGCTTTCCTACATCCCTCGTTTCCCTCTGCCAGGCTTCCTTCAGTTCGTTCGCCTCTGAAAAAAAACAACCAGTCCTTTTTGCCTCGTATTCGCTTGTCGCTCCTTCTTCGTCTCGTCTCTTCCAAGTTGCCATCTATATATGTATACACACACACACACACATATAATACTTGAAATTATTATATGAGTTATGAATGACTTTTTTTTTTATAAAGTCCCTTTATAAAGTGAGTTTGAGTTATTAAAAATTAAAATGTGACTTTATGAGAATTAAAAAGTGGGTGAGTAATTAATGTCTCATTTAATATTTAAATCTGAGTGAATATCATTTAATGAGAAAAGTGATATTTAATATAATCCCTATATCTCATTTAGTTATGTTTTAATCTAGGTCATTGATCTTGAAGATGGTGGTTACTCAAACAAAAAGAGGGGAAAAGACATTGAAACCAATTCATTGTTCACTTTTCTAAGTGAGGTTTTTGGAGACGGAGAGAAGAGCAAGAGAAGAGAGGAGAAACCCTTGAAGAATTTCAGGCTGAGCATGGGAACAAATTCCAAGATCGAGGGAACACTTTCCTAGGAAAAAACTATACAACAATAATTTGTATAGCTTCAGAGCATACAATGGGCACAAATTTTGAGGGAGATCATACAACCCTATTTCATATAACAACACATAAATTGAGACTATTGGGCACGATTTTCAAGGTGAAGGTATGACAATTAATGATGTGTGCAGACCATACAACAGGAACTCTATTGGCCCTAAGGAGAGTTAGGCAAAATTTAGTTGGAATTCTACCCAAGTATGAAAAGACTCAGGTTGCAGGAAGGGATAAAGGAAGCTGCAACAAAGGTAGAAGAACAAGGAAGAAGGAGCTACGACAGAAGAAACCAAGGAAGAAAGATCTAAGAGAAGAAGAGCTATGACAGAAGAAGATTCCATGACAAAGGAGGAGTTCAAAACAGAAAGAGAGAAGCCACGATATAAGTAAAATATGAGACACAATGAGTTACGACAGAAGAAACCCTGTCAGAAGGCATGCAACAACGCAATGATTGAAAAACAACAGTTTAGAAAGATCGTGGGTACAAGGTTGGCTAGAGTCGATGAAAGTCACATGTACTAAAGAATATTTGTAGTTTTCTCTGTTAGTTACTAATGACATGTGTTGCTAGAATAGGAATGACAGCTTGTTGGCTAGTAGAATGAAGTTGGATGAGAGTGACATGTAAGAGTCTATAAGAAATAAAAACCCAGGAAATGTAGGGTCTCTCTCTGTTAGCTTGAGGAAGGTTGGGTTTCCTAGGTTTCTTAGCAATATTTTTTTCTTGCTTAGCTAGTCTATCGGTAGAGAGTTAGTTAATTTCTTAGAAAAGAGTCGAAGAAGGCTACAATCGAGTGCACAGATTTGTAGAGAAGATCAGGCTGATCCAGGATGTGTGCGGATCAATAGTAGAGTCAAAGAGTCATATAGTTATAAAAGAAGTTTAGTTGATCCAGGCTATGTGTGGATCAACTATAGAGTAAAGTAGAGAGGATCCAATGACAAAATACCAAAGAGCATGAGAGGAGAGAGAAGTATGTATAGTTAGGAGAAGAATATCTAGAAAAGAGTCTGTATCTCACTACGCAAACAAAAAGGTTCCATATATTTCTCATGCTAGATGAAGAGCACCTTTGTGGTTTTTCCCAAATGGTTTTCCATGTTAGATATTTTGTTGAATATGTACACCATAAATGTGTTGTGTCGCATGTATGTTTACTATGAAAAGTGTTTATGCATTTTCTTGCAAATGAGTTTATATGCATTTGTCAAACTGTTGTAGTTGGAATCACTATACTCCATTATATTTACTGTTATACTATCTGGTGATGGTTGAATAGAGTCACATCTCAATTTTGCATAATTAGTATAAGGTTTACACCCACCGGCTTCAGTCAAGCACCTTGGTAGAATTACAAGGGAAGATAAATTCCCCACCCAAATTCAGAAACCTATTTCTAGTAGTTACCCATTGAAGATATATCTTGGGTGAGACTACATTTGCATTGCAGGAGCTGCTGACTGAGCCTTGCTTTGTCGAGCCGATATCTTGGACTTTGTTTCCCGCAAAAGAGGGACTAAACCTGGGTCGAAGATAGAAGAACACCAAAAAATGGTTTCGTTGTTGAGACCATGAATCATTTTGATGAGGGATATGTTGTGGCATCTGATGAAGCCTGAAATACAAGAATGGGTGGATTCTAAAGCATTAGAATTCACACAAGAAGAGAATATAGGATCTCAATTGAATTCAACAGAGTGGTTGGGTTGATACCTTTATACGAATATTCATGAGATTTTATTTTTGAGTTTTCTATCGTATTGCATGAGTGGTTGTCGAAGTTATCAACCCAACAAAGAAATTTTCAAGGAGGAGAACCGATGGAATGGAATCCTTAGCTGATTCAGTGACAGAAAAGTGTTAGCAACCCTATGTCGAGAGAGGTTGATTTTTGGGTAGATAGAGTTTTTCAAGGATATATTATTGAGTTTGTTGTCAAAACAATAACCTCATATAGTGGGGAAAAAATAGAATTTTTCCAAGGACGCCGAGGAAGACACCTGTCATCTTTGAAAACCTAGATAAAGATGCTCATATGCGAAAAAGGAATCCTTAGAATGTGACAGTTCAAAGAACTGTGCATAGAAATTTGGATATGTCATAGATGAAGTGCGGGAAAAATGGAGCAAACTAAGCTCAAATGTTCTCTGGTGAGAGTGGGACTGAACTAGATGTTGGATATTTGAGAAGTGGAAGAAGATTTTAGTTAGGAAAGAGAAGAAAGACTATGACAAAAAGAGGAAGCTGTAGTACGACCAGAGGAGAATACTATGAGATCGTGTCCCACTTTGACAAAGGTTCTTGCGACAAAGAAGAGGAATATCAACTGATATCCAAAGAAGAAGAAGAAGTACAAGCTTCACATTCAAAGCAAGAGTACGATTCCCCTACAAACCCATGCACATCGTTGTAGATAAGATCTAGAAGCTTGTCTCCAAGTGGTTCTATAAATACAAGTAATACTAACGCTATGAATAGTAGACAAGGGAGTCCAGCTAGTCAAATTTTTTTCCCAAGCATACCAACAGTTAACATAATTTCTAGGAACAATATTAAGTTGTCAATATTTAATGGAAATGGGTTATAAGACCCAAAGAGACATTAGTTTCTCTGTGAAGTTGTGTGGACTATGTGATAGGTTCAAGATGAAACGATAAAGAAAGCGTAGCTAATCAAAACCTTGAGAGGTCATGCGCTAGATTGGTATATGAAGTTTTGTATAGTTCCATGGGGAGTCGGAATGATAGACAAGTTTAGAAATATGAAATATGAGTCGCAGTGCATCACAAAAATGAAAGAAATCAAGCAGTTACCTACATATTCTGTCTAGGACTTTGACCAAATATTTAAGACATTGATGACCAAAGTAAGTTTTCAGATGTTGGACGTACAACAAAAGGAATGGTTCATTGCTACATTATTTGCACGCATCTGAATCCCATTAATGCAACAAAAATTAGTGTCACAGGCTTAATATCTAGAGACAACCATGAAGTTAGAGTCCTCAATGATTGGAGAAACCGGTGCAGGAATGATGCAGATTCAATCCCAACGAGCTAAAATTATGTTGCAACTCCAGGACATTAAGAAAGAGAAAGATATATAGGAATAATTATGGTGTACAATATCTAGATCAGAGGGGAAACATAATGATAAATTATTGTTGGCCACTTTTCCTAATTCGCGCGACCCAAGTTCTGCGCAGCTTGTCAACCCAACAAACACCTGAGACACCGGCCCAACAGAGCAAGCCCCGTCGACAACGCCCGCAAGGAATGCACAGTCTCACCCGAAATATATCTTCAATGGGTAACTGCCGGAACCATGTTTCCATGATTGTCGAGGGATTATAGTCCCTTGACACGCGACCAAGGAGCTCGACAAAGTCACAAGGATGGAGTCATTTTTGTTGAACTGTACCGTACACTGTGCATATATTTTATTAAATACTAATGGAGAAACACAAATGCGGCCTTATTTCTTTGAGCATAACGAAATATAAAAGCAGATACTAGACAAGCGCAACATATAGACGCGCAACAGCCCTTGCGCCGTAAACATAAACTAATACTTATAAGCAGCACATAATAACCTATTCATGCATTCAAGCTCTTATTAACAGTGCGGCATTCACTCAATCATGATAGGACTTGCATCATATGCATAAACAAATAGAAACATAAACAACCATACACATTCAATCATCAACACATAGGAGAGTTCACTTGGAAACCCATCTAGGAAAAACCAAAAGGTGCTCTTCAGATAGCATGAGAGATATATGGTGCCTTCATTCTACATCTTACTGCAGAGTGTCCTAGATCTAGATTTCAGATTAGACTCTTTCTTGCTCTCATGCTCTTTGTCTTATTTCTCCTAATCTACTACTACCATCTATTGATCCGCACACGGCCTGGATCAACCTTTCTAGCATATGTACCTCTCTAGCAGAGTTTCCCTTCTATTGTACTAACTAAGACTACATCCTGCATACTTCCAACTACTCTACCACTCATATCTCACAGCTTCCCTCTACTCTCTCAGATATCTTCCCTCTACTAACCATTCATAAGAAACTAAGACTAGAAACACCCAACATAAAGCAATAATCCTCATAGAAGAAACTATGACCAACCATTATCAGAAAACCAACTAAAAAGAAACCACAAACAACCCTGTAACTATTGAATCCATCCTATTTATACTATTTTACATGACCACGTAGGGTTGACTACTTACAGGAAGTCTATTAACTATCACCATCAGCCGCCCCTCAAGTTACAACTATGGTGATCACGACTTGACATGAGGCACTAACGGCCTTACTTATAGCATGCGTTCACTCTTGTTGTAACATCCTTGACCCTTCGACTAGCGAAGAGGACACTACCATGGCCTTAACCATCCGGGCAACCAGCCCCATCAACATGAGCATTCATAAAATGATGAAGCAAAATGCATTGAAGTAGAACATACATAGATACATAATTATTTATCATACACATCGGAAGCAACATACATTCATATAAGCATTCAACATGTTCATCATAATCATTAACAGTAAATAGGATTGCAGAAGTAAAATAGACAAGATTACTTATCTTATAAAGAACTCATTCTGCAACTAGCTACGTCGCTGCAATGTTCCACCCAACCATAGGCCAGTGTGCTCCTTAATCTCTCAGCAACGCTGCCACCCCCGAGTTGGGCATGATTCTCCAAGGAATAAGGAACAAGCAGGATTACACATAGCCAAGGATACACAAAACACAGCCAAGACAACATAGTTGGGGTTATCAGGCCATCCAGGAGCTGGGAAAGTCTAAATGCTAAGCTGGCGAGCTCATTACAGAGCTAGGAACACCTACACAAGAACTATCCTGACTTCTAATACACCCACACACACCCAACATAAGGAATTAGTCTCTTCTCTACTACATATTCCCTCAGGCCCTAACTTCCCTTCCAGTGTTGTTCAGGGGTTGTGGAGAAGAAATCCAACCCTCTATCTCTGTCTGTGTGGTTTCCAAACATACCAATTTTATCAAGAAAACCAAGCCCCCATGCCTGCTCCCAACGCAGTTTGAAGACCAACCACTCCATACATGTAGTCACACAAGCGATTCACAACTTGGGCAAGGAAAACAATTCCTGAGTCGTTCTTGTCCCTATCATTGCCAAAACGACTCCCAAAACAACCTACAACAGCCTCAAACGTATCAACAAACACAGTTCACAATGTAGAGAAACAACAGTCTATCTTGGACAATAAAGCCACCGGGGGAAAGCTTACATAGACCACACTGGGGAAGAAGAAACAAAATCTCAACCTGTGCGTGAGGAAATTTTACACCATACCCCGAAAATACAGAGGAAGAACACACCAGATTCCACTCTGTGGAAAAATGTGAATGACAAACGAAAAAAGGCTCCCCTCCTAGCTGCGTGAGATCAAACAGAAAATATTCATGTGCGTGAGAATGAACAAACTACCATCCATGTGTGAGGAGGAACAGACAATGGAGAGAATGGCGTAGTAGTGAGAATGAGGAGTCCACTAGAGTGATGGTGGTGGTTGTTTTTTTCCAATGTGAGGGTCAACCTGCTGGTGGAGTGTGCATGTGGGCAAGGACTGATAGTCCTGCCACACTCCACTCCCAATCATAACTACCCCAACTAATAGCAACAGTTTTTTTTAATGGTGGAAGTTGGGTAAGACAAGGGAAGATGACACATGGCTTTTTCCCCATTGGTTCATGGTTTAACAATTCCTCCCCCTTATCCTTGGGAAAATCATGAACTTTTCATTATGGCTGTAGTGAGCATAGCTGGTTGGGTTCATTTAATTAAAGATGTATATTTACATGATGACAAAACTTGATATGTATGTTGCATGCCCCGATATACTATTGGTGACAATTTCGACCCGAAACATAGCATAGCCAATCAATGGTGGGGCCTTGGCCGCTAGCTCCACACCATGATTATTTACAATATATGCATCATATACATCTAATGCAACATGGTCAAAACCAGGGTGTTACATTCCCCTCCCCCTTCAATAGCATTGTCCTCAGTGCTTTACAAAATTGAACAAAATGCCACACTGGTATCCCCTCAGTGTTTCGCAGAATTGAACAAAAATGGATGTGCAAACCGCATGGCATCCTCCAGCTCCCATGTAGCCTCTTCAGGTCCGTAGTGCTCCCATTGCACCTTTACCTGCCCTATGGCCCAGTTTTGGAGCATTGTGACCTTCCTATCGAGGATGTGCATTGGCTCAATTCGGAACTCTCCCTCAGGTTCCACCTGAATCACATCCCAACTTATCACATGGTTAGGATCATGTACATATCTCTTAATAAAATAAACATGAAAAATGTAACATCCTCGACCCTCCGACCGACGAAGAGGATGCTAATAACACCAAACTAATGGGAAAACAGCCCCCATGAACACGAATATGGATAAATGCTGAGATTAAAAAAAACTTAACATAATGCATACTAAGATGCATAAAACATACAAGGATACACAGTTACTCAACATTCAGCGGAAGCAACACACACATTCCAACATTTAACATGTTCATCATAGTTCATGGAACGGTAGATATAATTGCAGAGATGAAACAGTCAGAAGTACTTATCTTTTAATGAAGACTCCCCCCGCAACCATCTACGTCGTTGCAATGTTCCACCCAACCATAGGACAGCGTGCTCATCAATCTCTCAGCAACACTGCCACCCCCGAGCTGGGCATGATTCCTCCAGGAATAAGGGTCAATGCAGGATTACACATAGCCAAGGTTTTCCAAGAAGCCAAACCCACACAGTAGGGTTTATACTAGGTCGTCAAGGAGCTAGGAAAGGTTAAATGCTAAGCTAGTGACCTCAACACCAATCTTCCCAAGCATACCCAGCCTCTAATCCCACTTTCAACAGTCCAAATACAAACCATTGCATACCGCAGCAAAACAATCCAATCACAGCTTCGTGAAGAAGGAAAAGACAACTGGGTGACAGTCCCAAACAAAAGATGAAACATAGCTCAAGCCCACAAGACAACTCAGAGTTGTTCTTGGCCCTAGTGTGACCAAAACAACTCAGCAGCAACCCAAAACCAGGGTACATCAACAGCCACAAACTCACAATGATAACTATGGAAACCTTACATAGTCCACAGTTGGGGGAGAAGCAGAACTCCCAGCATAGATATGGGAAAACTTAGCCAACGGATGTGGCAATCAATAGCCAACCAACATCCACAAGCCCACAGCACACACCATTCCCCAATGTAATGGCTAGAGAAGGTTACGCAAACAAGAATGGGGAAAGAACAAACTCTCAAACTGTGTGCAAGGGAAAAGACATAGCTCAGGAAAAACCTAGAAGAAAACACAGTGGTCTACAGCTCACGATCCACCACGAAGGATGGAAAAACAATACACAACTCAACAATGCCAAAGGAAAACCGGTTCTTTGCGTGAATGGATGGAACACCACCACAGACCGACAAACAGCGTGAGAGAGGGAAAACGAACCCCCAAACTAGAAATCACACTCCTCCTTACTCGGCTCTATGTGAGGAAGATTAACCAGCTCCCTGCTACGCGTCCCTGCGTGAGAGTGAACAAATCCCTATACGTGAGGGTGAGCCAACAATGGAGAGAATGGCCTCATGGAGAGAATGGCGGTGGTTTTCTTGCCAACGTGAGGTCAACCTACTGGTGGAGTGTGCGTGTCGGAAAGGACTGACAGTCCTGCCACACTCCACTCCTAGCCATAACTGCCTCAACTACTCAATCAAAACATTAAAGTGGTTGGATGAGACAAGGGAAGATGGAAAATCAAACAGGGTGGCAACACATGGATTTTCCCCCCATAGTCCAAGGTTTGACATCCCCCACCCTTATCCTTTGGAATCATTCCCTTTTCATTTTAATGTTGCACCATCGTAGCTGGCTGTAGGTTTTTTTTAATTGATGTGTGTATTTACATGATGCCAAACTATAATGTGTCGGATAGCACGATATACCATCGGAAACTATCCCTATTGCTGAAACATACACAACCAAATCGATGGTGGGGATTTTGCCTTTAGCTCCTCACCACGATTAATTAAATTATATACATCATGCAAACGGGGTCAAAACTGGGGTGTTACAAAAAACATTATGAGCTCTAGTGCTAGCAAGCAATGCAAGTCTATATGCAACTAGCCCTATTCTTTCAAGCACTTCAAATGGTCCAAAATATGTTGGTGACAACTTGGCACAACTTCCAAGCTTCAAGGAACTCTTCCTTGCCCTCACTCTGAGGTAAACATGATCCCCAACATTGAACTCCCTATTCACCCTATTCTTATTTGCATAGATTTTATGTCTGTCCTATGCTGCTTTCATATTCTTCCTGATCTTTACAACCTCTTGCTCCATTTCCCTAAGCAATTCTGGTCCAAGCACAATCCTATTCACTGGATTATCCCAAGTCATAGGTTCCCTACACCTTCTCCCATACAAAGATTCATATGGACTCATCCCCAAGGATGCCCTCTATCCATTGTTATAAGCAAACTCTACCAAGTGTAAGTAATCTTCCCACTTGGTTGGTTTGTCCATCACATACATGCAAAGCATGTCTTCAAGCACCTGATTAACTCTCTCTGTCTGCCCATCTGTCTGAGGATGGTATGCAGTGTTGAAGTTTAGCTTTGTACCCAATCTGCAAACAACCCCTTCCAAAAGTTGGAAGTGAACTTGACATCTCTGTCAGAGACTATTGCCTTAGGAAATCCATGCAATTTGAAAATCTCCTTCATGAAGATCTTTGCAATGTCATCAGTCTTATGCGTAGAATTAACCGGTATAAAATGCGTCACCTTTGTCAACTTGTCCACCACAACCATGATGGAATCATGTTGTCTCCAAGTCATTGGTAATCCTGTAATAAAATCCATGGAAATAACTTCCCATTTCCATTCCGAAACTAGCAAAGGCTGCAACAAACCTATAGGGTGTTGATGCTCAACCTTTACCTGTTGACATTTCATACACCTCGAAATGTACTCAACCATATCCCTTTTCATTCCTGGCCAAAAGTACTGCTTTCTAGCTGTAGCAATGGTCTTTTGGTATCCTGGGTGACTGGAATACAGAGCTTGATAGATTTCATCCATAATAACTCTCCTCAAAGTTGCTACATATGGAATATAAATTCTACCTTTATAAGTGAGAAGTCCATCTTCTTCAAATGTATATCCCTCATACCTCTTCTCAAGGCTTTGCTGTTGCAATTTGTCTTTTACCTGCTCATACAATTCATCTCTAGCAGCATGACTAACAATATGTTGCCTCAAATCTGATTGGCAAATACTAAGAGATGCCACATGCATTTCTTGCATCTTCCTACTGAGTGCATCAGCTACCTTATTCTCCTTTCCTTTTATTTGCTTGATCTCGAAATCAAACTCGCATAAAAATTCCAGCCATCTTGCTTGCCTAGCATTTAGAGTAGGTTGATCAAACAAATACTTCAGTCCACAGTGATCTGTTCTGAGCTCAAATATCCTTCCCATCAAGTAACGTCTCCACATCTTGAGGGCATGTACTATGGCTACAAGCTCTAGATCATGAGTGGCATAGTTCTTCTCGTGCTCCTTCAGCTTTCTTGACCCGTAACATATTACGTGGTTGTCCTGCATAAGGACTCCTCCAAGTCCTTGTCCACATGCATCGGTACACACCACAAAGTCTTTATCTGGATCTGCAACCTTCAATACGGGTGCACTGGTGAGAAGATTCTTCAACCGCTGGAAAATTTCTTCACACCTCAATGTCCATTCAAACTTCATCCCCTTCTTTTGCAAAGAAGTGATGGTATGTGCAACTCTAGAAAATCCCTCAATGAATCTTCGGTAGTATCTTGCAAGTCCCATAAAAGATCTTACATCTGTCACATTTCTTGGAGTAGGCCAATTCATAATGGCTTCAATCTTTTCAAGGTCCACAGATATACCTTCCTCTGAGATAATGTGACCCAAATACTGGATTCTATCTCTATAGAAGTCACACTTGCTTAGTTTTGCATACAATTGGTGCTCCCTAAGCAATTGCAATGTCAAACTCAAATGCTCTTCATGCTCCTTCTCATTCTTAGAATAAACAAGAATGTCATCAAGGAAAACAAGAAAAAAATTGTCCAAATATCTACTGAAGACACTATTCATAAGGCACATAAATGTAGCTGGTGAATTTGTGAGACCAAATGGTACCACTACAAACTCATAATGTCCATACCTTGTATTGAAGGCTGTCTTATGAATGTCTTCATCCTTGATTCTCTCCTGATGGTAACTAGACCTCAAGTTGATTTTGGAAAATACCTTTGCTCCCCTCATTTGATCAAAGAGGTCATCAATCCTAGGAAAAGGATATTTATTCTTCACAGTAACCTTGTTCAATTGTCTGTAATCAATACATAACCTGAGTGTACCATCTTTCTTCTTTACAAATAGAACTAGTGCTCCCCACGGAGACACACTTGGTCGGATATACTTCTTTTCCATCAACTCTTGCAGTTGCATCTTCAACTCTAGCATCTCTGGTGTACTCATCCTGTAGGGTGCCTTGGACACTGGTGCTGCTCCTGGCACAAGTTCAATAGTGAATTCAATGTCCCTCTTTGGAGGAAGCCCTGGAATCTCATCAGGGAACACATCCCTGAATTCTTGTAACACCTGATAGTCCTCCAACCTCAAATTTTCATCGTCTGTTTCCTCCAAAATCTGAGCTGCATACAATTGGAAACCCTTCCTACAGAACTTCTTTAACTACATTGCTGAAACCTGCCTTACTGAAATCACCTTTGGAATACCTTTCACAACTACTAGGTTCCCTTCTTCATTCATGCATTCGAAAGTCTTATTGTAGAAGTTAAGCTTCACCCTGTGAGCTTCTAACCATTCCATTCCAATGAGAACATCATAGGAACCAAGTGGTAGAACATTCAGCTCTACATAAGTGACCAATCCATTCATGACCAATGGAAATTTCTCTACCATCTCACTAACCGTTCTCTTAGTTCTAGTGGCTAGCTGAACTAACCAAGACTTACTATGCTTTACTTTCTTAAAAGCACAAATCTCCACTACTCTAGGAGTAATGTAACTATGCGTAGAACCAAGGTCAATCAAAATAGAAACAGATTTCTCAACAATCTTACTTGCAACTTCAACCACAGTTGACTGGTGATCTGCTTGGCAGTCCTCCAGTGCTGCATAAATCCTAGGGACTGCCCTTGTTACTTGACCCACTATCTTTGCTTCTTGAATGTTATAAGCTGGCCTTGCACTCTCATTCTCGAGTGGACAATTTTTGCGCATGTGGGGTCCTCCACATTTCCAACATTGGAGTGGCCCTCTATTCTATTGTGGATCCTTAGGCTTTTCTCCTGTCACTCCAACTGGTTTACTCGCAGCTTGGGATGGCTGCTTTTGCTGATTCCTGAAGTTAGAAGGTTTGAAACCCTTCTTTCTTTGGTCAAAATTCTCGTTCTTCTTGTCCTTCCATGCCTTATGTTAATTCGTCTTACTTTTTCTTTGCTCATAGAAATACTTAGCCTTCCTTATTGCTTCCTCAAGAGTTCTAGGTTCATAAAAATCAATTCTATCTTTTTAAGACTGAGGCAATCCACTCAGAACACATTGGATCTTCACTTTTTCATCTCTGATGTACCTGACATACCTCAATAGCTCCAAAAAATTATTTGCATATTCTTCCATGGTCTGTTGTCCCAATCTCAGTTCATGGAACTCCTTAATCTTGTCATTATAATACCTGTCAGAGAGGTATTTCTGCTTGAAATACTTCTTGAACTATTTCCACTTAAGTCTCCTTTCACTGATCCTCTTTACTTGCTTGAAGTGTTCCCACCAAATGGATGCTCTTCCATTCAGATTGAATATGGCACTCTTTCCTTCATGTTTCCCGAATAGTCATGTACCTGAAAGTACTTCTTTATCCCAAGAAGCCAAGCTTCAACCTCTTGTCCAGTCTTTACTTCACCATCAAATGAAGGAGGTTTAGCTTTCTTAAATTCATCCCGAGAGTGATCCCTATGGTGTCTCTTTCTTTTTCTTCTATGAGAAGAAGAAATTGAATCCCTGCTAGATTCTTCCAAATCAGATGACCCCCTAGAAGTCCTTCTCCTTCTCATAGTACTACTCGTACTGCCTTATGGTCTTGTTGTACCTCGTCCCAAGTCAATATTTCTCTGCAAGTCTGTCAAACTCTGCAACATTGCAGCATTCAACTACGGGTGCTCTTCCTAGGCTTTGATCAAGCTTCTCATGGTGGCTGCAACATATGACTGTGTCTCTTGGAATCTCCTTCCATTGGACTCAATGTCATCATTTCCATTACAGACATTTTCTCCCATGGCATCTTCTGCTCGCTTGTAAGAATCCCGAGCATCATACTCATCATGGATTCTCATGACTGAACCACCTTTAGCTTTACCACACTGCTATTTCTGGAGTACTACCTTTGGAAGTTATCTAAAGTTATGCAAATGTGTTGTATCAAACTGTTAGATGCACAATATTAATATAAATCAAAATTACTTACCTTTTCTTCTGGAAATCATAAAATGACAATTATGCTAAAACACAAAATTTTCTCTATTTCATATTCAACTTAGTGACCACATACAATCTACTAAAATCTGCTAAAACAATTATAATTTGCTGAGAAAATTTCCACTTCGAGAAACCCAAATTTTCCTTCTCTTCATCGGGTCTCTTCCGCACAAATTTTCCGTCATTTCGGTGGGCAAATCGCCAAACTTCCAATCTGCATTGGAAACGTGGAGGAATGTTCACCTATTTCCTTCCGCTATATCGGATCTGCATCCAACTCTCTGAACCTAATTGGCGATGAAATTATCCTATGCGCTACATCAGTGGTCGGGCGTCTTGTGCATCGGGTGGCTACTCATCTTAGCTTCCGCAATGGCAGCCCATAAACCTTCTATGCCTTTCGCGGCCATAAGCCTATCTCGACAGGTCTAACCCTATACACATTGACGATCCAATTCACTACACTTACTGTCGTTGCGGCAATCCAAACGGCAACTTACCTCCTCTATGTCGGCGATTGGCTCTTCCATATTCTATTCATCGACTGTCGGAAGTATTAATCACTGCGGCATCGGCGGTTGAAGCCTCTATCCGTTGGAAGGATAGTTCACTAGCTAAACGCAAGGACGGATGTTCAATCCACTAACTTCATCTGACATAGCTCATTGGCAACTGAATTAACTAGGTGTCAATGAAATAGTTCCATCAGCAGCCGCAACGGTGGCCCCCATCTTCGATCTTCTTTTGATCGACAGCCAAATCTACTAAGGCATAACTTGATCGGCATTGGCAGCCTCTTCTAGTCGGAAGGCTAGTGCTCTAGTCTTCCAAAACGGTGGATGCACGAAACACTATATTCTTCCGATAGCCGATGATTTCAGGCCTTAGAAAAAAATTTTAAACTTTCTTTCTTTACGGCGTCGATGGTCGGAGGCCTTACCCATCGAACGCATAGTTTTCTAGCCATCCTCAATAGCGGGCACTTGATCAACTATTTTTCGTCGACATCCATTGACGGTCTCATCAACTAACCTTCTTCCAGTGCATCGACGGTCCAAACCACTACATAGAGCCGGTGTTTCGGCGGTCTTCGACTGATCTTCACTGAAACTATGGCTCCCGCATCCACTAAGTTCCGTCGACGGCCGACGAAAACTTAGAAAATTTTCTGCAATTTTCTTCCAACTGTCCTCCATCGGGTGTGCTTCTGCCTAGCTCTCCACTGCATCGAAATTCCGTCCCACTAAGTGTTCCGATGAACCGACAGTTCAAACACTTAGACAAATTTATATGAAGTTTTATGTCATAACTTATGATCTATGTTGGGTAGAAAGAAATCCTACCTCTGTCACTGCATCCTTCATGGCTCATTCAGGCCCATGTTGCAACATGAGCTATGATACCACACTATAACATCCCCGACCCTCCGACTGACGAAGAGGATGCTACCATGGCCTTAACCATCTAGGCAACCAGCCCCATGAGCATGAGCACTCATAAAATGCTGAAGCAAAATTCATTAAAGTAGAACATACACAGATACATAATTATTTATCATACACCACTAGTACAAGTGATCAATTTTGCCACGGCAAAAACGTGGCAATATCCACGGATAAGCGTGGATATTGCCACGTCTAAGTTTTTTTTTGCCGTGGCAACTTTTTCGTCGCAATAGTGACGACCCCTAATTTGCCGTGGATACAGCGACAATGTTTTATATTTATTTAGATCTCTAAGCCGTCGCTATAGCGACGGAAAAACCCCAGGTATAGCGACGGGGATGCTATACCTGCGACGGCAGACTTGAAAAAGTTCCACGGCACACCGTCGCTGTATCCACGGCACTCCGTCGCTATATCCACGGCACGCCGTCGCTATATCCACGGCTGTGAAATTTTAAAAAAAAATTCCGTCGCTA